>JAQFYM010002369.1:0-24121 GCA_034694785.1 Agrenia bidenticulata | reverse complement strand
CGAAATTAACACAGGACAGGACACCGCAAACACACACACTCACACACACAGGTCATCAGCTCTTAATGTTTAGATTTTTTACATGGATATCTTTGTAATCTAGATCTGCGGACAGCATAAGTAGATAGAAGAAAAACTGGGATAATGAATTCCATATTTATTAATGAGTTATGTGAGACTTGTTATGGCTCTCTGACCTGATACGATCCATACCCCATAGTCCTGTAGGTAGGAGGAGGCATTCTGGGAGGAGGGATGAGAAAAAGGGCTTGGTCATTAGGGCAAGGCAGATTTAGATAAAAATAATTACATGAAATCTCTATGCACGTTAACTGATTAATGATGAAGTGTGTCCACACCAGCAGCTTTTGAAAATGTGAACAATTTTAAGATAACCTCCTACCTAGGCTAATAGTAATCTAGGCGATTTAAAAAAGGTGTAGTAAATTGTACTGGTCAGTTAAGTCTATGAATGTCTATGAATTTATTAAAATGAATGAAACAAAAGATAATGGGATGGAGATTGGGATATGAACTGATGAAATTTTTGTGATTTCTCCCCAAAAAGGAAACTTCACTTGATGTTGAGTAATGAATGCCAAAACTGTTGAAGGATAATTAGCTAATGTTCATAGCGGTTTTTTTTGACACTTTAGCTCTATATTCCATCATGTCCTATTAACATTTTAACATAGACAGATCTGTGTGCGTCTGTTTAAAATTATGTGGGAGTACATGTACACGTATTATCCATACTGGATTCAGAGATATGAAGAAAAAAAATGAGAATTTGGATTCATTTGTGCGTGCATGAAAAATAGACAGGAAATGAATTGAATCAAAGGAGGGCAAGTTGAATTTATTTACAACTTCTCTGCAGGCTCTGGGGGTTACAAAAAATTGTGTGTATTTAAAAAAGGGAAGGGTATAACTAAGGCTCATAATAAATATTTGATATAGTGGAGCTGCATTATATTTACATTACGGCTTTTGTGAGCTATTTATTTATTTTAAAGGGAATTATTGACTGCATGGCAGGATGAGCTTTTGATGGACATGGGCGAGTAAAGATGGAACGGAATAGTGCCCTATTGGATATTTTTAAATTTGCAATCCTCTTGTATGAGATGAACTTGGATATGAATTAAAACCATTAAAAGGCTTGGGATTTAAGTTCTAATTTAAGTTGTGGCTTTCAGTTAGTTAATATAACATCTGATAAAAATACTATAAACAGCTCAGATAGTTGTTGAAACTAGCTGGAAGCTAGTTTTGATTTGATTCGAGTTAAAACGTTAAAACTACAGAGTCGAGTCTTAGGTCTATTTTAGACATGCAAAAGTTTTAAATGGACTTTGTAGTAAAGTTAAGGATGTGAAATATTAAATAGTCTCTCTATGAATGTATGTATTTCAATAAAATAATGCTCAATAGGTTTCAATAATGTATAGTATTATAAATATTGTAATAACTTTTGTGTAACTGACGAGTAAGGAGTCAGTGAACATGACTAATGGGATTTACATATAAAGATATATATATTTAATATTAAAAAGCTCTGTTTCCCTTCCTATTTGGCAAATGGAGGAAGTAACCCTTTTGTATATTAAATATTATTATATATAGGTAGCCCGTTATTTGCAGGCTTTTGTGGTTGTTGAATAATAATTAGGAATTACTACATAAATTTATTTCATCTCTCAGTTATCATATCACCTGCAAAGTTCCTGTAATTTTTTTACTCCAACAAAGTTTTGATCAATTGTTGACGATTGTTGACCTACCTATGGATATGGAAGTAAGTTTGTTTGTTGTACCTTCTTTAAATTGTTAGTTGTTTTGAATAAAGGAACAACTAGGATGGATAGTTGTTTAAAGGTGAATGAATTTTTTTAAAATTTTATAAAAGATTTATTGAGTTATTGACACGAGGAGAGAGGTTGGAGCGTGTAGAATTTTTTTTCGGGCTGGGTTATACCGTTTAATTTTTTTTCTGTATCGTCATTCATCATTTGGAGGCTCTGGGTTGTTGTAGCATTACATTTTAATTAGCCCTCTAAAGGTTAGTTGAGAGGTGCAGGATTAATATATAAGTCATTACGGGACTCTCTAATCTTTTTTCTCGGAGTGGATGGAGTTTACGTTTGATAGGTTTTGTAGAGTTTAAAACGTTGAGTATGAGACGGAGAGTGCAATGAGCAGTTATTATTTATTTGTATTATAAAAAAATAAACTAGTACTAAAACGTGTTTTATTTCGCTAAACACGTTGGGATTGGAAAACGTGCTAGAGGTTCAATTAGTTCAAATAATTGGATAGCTTTTTAAATCAAATCTGAGAAAGGATCTTCTGTACATGTTCTTTTATGCTACTTCCTCTATTATTTACTCTATTATACTCTTTGGGCGATAAAAGCATTGAAAATGTCCTGCCCTGTCAGTTGTTATGATTTTTGGCCCAAGAGCCTTGACACGTTACTTTTTTTCATGGCTTCATCAAACTGGTGACTGGAGATGAGATGAAAGGCAATCGTCGGCGGCATGGCAGGTCGGATTTCGCAATGTTCCCACCAACAGATGATGAGACTTTTGGAGTGGTTTCATAATCAGTCCACTCAGTGTGAGAGATTTAGATAATGGGGACTTGATATTATTTATTGTATTTTATTGGATGTATAAATAATAGGGAAATCGAAAGGGATGAGGGAGGTTAGGTGGTGGGGATGATGATGATGATGATGAAATTAATTTAGCTAGAGACCTCGACTGGACAGTCTATATTGAATAAAGTGGATGAGGACGAGACGACTCTCTCGTATACAAATCAATCTCTAACATGGAAAACTCGTTTGATTATTTCCAGTTGGCGTCAGAGATTGAGGACCCGTGGTTGCAACTTTGGAGCTTCAAAAATTATAACATTTATCACGTTTTGGAGGTCTGCATGATATCCCAGTGTGAGGACGGATCAAGAACCGCTAATAAAGCCATCGCTTGGCAATTGGATACTTTTGATTCAAGTGTGTGGAAGCTGGATTAATAATATCGGGAAAACTAATAATGGGATCATCAGGAACACCCCCCTGGGTGACGGAACTCCGATCAAAAAATCGAAAAGTGGTTCGGAACGTGTGGACATCGAGTGACTCTTATTTTGAAGGGGTTGATGGGGACAGTTCCTCATCCCTTAGTGATAATCGGGTTGTTGACCCATCATCACTATCACCCACTACTACAGCAGCTCGAGAGGAAAGGTATAGGAATAAGAATGGAACCAACTCTTCTCTCACCACCACCGCCACCGGTAAGTTGAGAGTCAGTGGACCATAATGAAAGTATGGGAGTTTATATATATTCTTTATTAACAAAGGTAAATTGTTCTCTAACGGTTTCTGCCCCTTTTTGTCTCTAAGATACCTTCAGAGATTCACTTCAAAGGCACTCTTGAGCAGCCTCGCTTAAAAAATACTACGGAATTTTTCAAAGCTCTAGAGTATCTTGAATATGTATACCAAGTTGTTGAACATCCTCTCCATATTCTCCATCCTCCCTATATATTTCTCATCATGGTGTTGGCCATAATCCACCCTGAAAAAAGAAGGAACGACGGTTATCCTAGTAGTGGTTTCCTAGCCTAGCCTAACTATCAATTCTCGATTCTGTGTCTACCCTACCTACCTGTCCACTATATGTTCTATCTCTATGTATTGCATTGTAATTACCCAGTTGTTGTAGTAGGAGATAGGCAGGTAAAGGCAGGTGAGTTAGTGTGGCTGTTGTTCCACTACGTGCCTTACATTGGATATGTGTGAATACTAGAGCTTCTTCTACAACAACCTCTCTGAAGTTCCATTTACATTCCACTTTACATCCGTGCTCTGGTTGGGTCAGCCAGGAACTCTTATTATACACTTTTATCTCTCCCCTCTTCGAATGAGAGTCTATTGAGTTTGGATTAGAGAGACGACAGTTTTCGTAGACTACGGTCTCAGTTTAGTAAATATTCGCTTCGGAGAGAAGTGTGTGAGCGAGATGTATTATTCTAGTGCCTAGTGTGGAAAGATATAGGGATTCTTGTAAGAAAAAGCGGAGGTGTCCCCCTTGCTTACTTATTTGTCGTCCTCGTCGTCAGTCGTGATTTTAAGAAGGATTGTCTCACTTCAAGAAAGAGCTCAGCCTTCCTTGCCTAATAATTCCTCCACTCCCTTCTCTCTCTCTATCTCTTCTCTACTTTTGTCACCTCAAACAAAGCCAAGAAGCTCATTGTTGGAGTTTATAGAGTTAGTTGGAGAGGAGACACGACTAGTTTGACGTTGGATGTGTGTGTAGCATATGTGATATCTAAGATATTTTCATTGATTTCCATAGTGTTTGAGTGTTCAGGGACTGTAACGGAGGATTGTGCTCAAGAGTGGTCAAAAGTGGATGGGGAGTTTTGCTCGTGTGAAGTAAAGCGCTTTTTTTTGTGGGAGCTGTGCTAATATTTGTGATCTTCTATTATGTTGATAGAAAAATCAAGCCCTATTCGGGACGACAGCAGATTCTTGGACGGTGGGGATGTCAAGGGAAAGGAGGAGAGGAATAATATGAGAAGTATAGAGGAAGAAAGCATACTGGAGTATGGGCCTGGGATAGTAAGGAAATTGAGATCGAGATACCAGAGCCTTGCTTTACGCCAATTCAGTACAAGGCCTAGTTTGAGGAGATCTGCTAGCCTTGAGAATGGACTTGATGCCGTGGACTCGGACTCATGTACAGTAGTTATTAAACGAGAGTCACCAAGTCCAACCCCATTTGATGATGAATATCTGAGTGATAAAACTGATAAAAGGGTCGGTATGACTAAGTCTGTGAGTATGGTTGATGCGAATGAGGGGCCTCGTAAAGCCCAAGGTCCCAGGGGACGATCAAACCTCTCAGAACGTCGGGACAGAATGCGGAGGGCAAGATCAGTGGATGCACTACATAGAACTAAACATGAAGAGGAAATATTGGAAAAATTTAAGGCTGTGGTTTTGCCCAAAGAGGAAATTGTGATTATTGAAGTTTCAAAACCACGAGCTAATCTCGGCGGATTAGGCTCAACGAACAATTCAGCGTATTATCTTGGGACTACAACAACTGATAAGCCATATCCTACACAATTGTTCATTAGTCCTAGAGCTACGACGGGGCTAACAGAGAGTCAACAAGGAGGGATTAGGACACGAAGTTTCATTTCACCAGAGCATGAGTTACCACCACACGACATTGTTCGTGAAACTGCTCGTATTTTTGAGAAAAATCAAGAAAATTTGTCCATAAATGGTTGCAAAAAGGTGGGCCAAGCATTGAGATTAAGCAAATCTTATTCCTCTTCTGGCAGTTCGTCAACAATTGCTCAGTCTCCCCCTCCCCCTTCACCAACCCAGCAACAACTGGGAACGGGCATGGCTCAGGGATCTCCATCAATGCAACAACTTGCAGAAAAACGAGACAAAAGTCCTGCTACAGGTCCTTCTTTCAACACCACAGCAACTACGAAATCAAATGCTTCGAGTCATGCTCATAGTCCTAAACAAGTTGGCATAATCAGACCTACTGTCAGTCATTCAACTTCACCCCTTAATTTCATAAATAGTGAGAAAGTTGCCAAGAACAATAACACCAGGCCTCCTGCCCTATCGCCCGTCCTTAGTCCATCGCAACATGCTTACAAAACATTCCTTCAGCACTCACAAAAGCCACCATTAAGTCCAAAGCCTATATTCACTTCATCTCCAAAGACCAACGGGTCAGCGAACAATCAAAAGCCAGTCCGAAGTGGCCTTGTAAGCTCCCCAACAACGACGACGCCGCCTGCTCCAACAAGCACCCTTATCAACGATAAGCCCATTACGATCACAACCCGTGAAAAGCCGATGCTCATTGTAAAAAACAAGGACAGTCCTTCTCCCGTCCTTAGCAATAGCATAAGTAACGAAAGTATTAATAGAACAAGATCCCCCTTATTAACTTCCGATCATAGCCTTAATAGTAACGTCAATGGAAGTGCCTCAAATCGTTCAATTGTCTCTCCAAATCCTGAGTCGGATTCCTTGCGTGCAAACTCCCCCATAAGTCCCATAGAAAGAGACACTCCATCCCCAGCTTCAATCAAAAGGGGTCAATATTCAGGACCTTTGAAGCAACTTAGTGCAACATCACCACCAGCCCCTCAACAAATTACTGAGACTGTACAGGCTCAAAAAACTGGCCAGTTAAATGGGATAATAATGGGGACTAGTTTGGCAGCCACGGAGCCTAATAGCAAATCGAACAAGACTGTCATCACAAAAGAAGAGCCAACGAAACCTAAAGTTTCTAAAGATGTGAAGCCGGAAGCTCCAGCACCCCAACCTGTTGCTCCAATAGCCAAGAAAGAAGAGCAAGGCGAGTCTGGAAAATCCTCTCAGTTAAGAGCTCATCAGAAGCAAAAGTCAAACCAAGGAGGAAATGCTTCCCTCGTCTTTAATTTCACAACTCGTTCCGCCGTCCCCGATTACATCGAGGATGATGGACTTCATCATGGGAGAATGACTTTAGCGGGGACCGTGACGGACGAGTCCGTGGACGATGTGGACGCTCCACGAATCATCCGTCGAGGTGGAGATAATAAGCCGATGAAGTTTGAAGGAGCTAATGTGATAATTAACGGAAAGAGTTCGATTCAAAAGAATCCCAAGTCACAAAAGGTACTGACTGCGAATATATTGAGTTTATTCACGTTAATTGAAAATGCAGAATGCAGGCATATTTTAAATGCGTGAGAGTTTTTTCATGAATTTTCTTTACCACCGGAATCTGCACTTTTTTATATTGCTATCATCTTGGAGATCATTGTTTAATCTAGATGATATCATTGTTATTTACAGTTAAACATTTCCTTCAATGAGGATGCAACAACGACGTACGAATACCCCTCGGAGCTTTCGTTGTTAGCCGAAGACGATGCTAGTGAAAAGGATATGTTGGGCCACAAAGGTCCCAATGTTCTCAATAGCTCTGGAAGTACGTACAAATATCTAAGCTCATACAAAACGAATTCAAATTTAAAACTATCTCACTTCCCTGTCCCCATTGTCTCTTTTGAGTTTTGAGGGAAACGTGTTTTTTTATCTTGGTTTTCCTGGCTCTTGTGGTTTTTACATTGATTATTGGATTATTTATGGGATGCATACATGTGATTAATAGACTTGTATTTTTTTGTTTCTTAGGTGGGTTGGGTAGCTACACATCAAAACTTGCGAACAATGACTATCAACTAGGAAACTATGTGGATTCTTCCAATATCAAAAAAGGAGATTCCCTCAAGAAGAACAAAGAGAATGAAAGTGAGTTGATTGAGGACTATTTGAAGCCTGATTCTGAGACGACTACTTGGAGCAACGAAATCACGGCTGATATTCTATTCTAATTCCCTCTTGTTCAGTTGTTGTCACCAATCTACAAGAATGAACCATTCTCTGCCCGTTGTATTCTATCCACTCTGTACTAATTAATGTTATTGAATTCGAACGATTCGACAATTATTGAGCTCATCTCAAGATAAATAAGACAAATCTACCGGTAGGGAACTTAAATGTTTTTTCTATACACTAAAGCATGATATGATGCTACGTCAGCCAAGTCAAGTGACGTTATAGCTTTCTAGTATATTTCCAGTTTTCAATGCATGCAAACGCAAAAAGGCGTGAATGACTGATGTAATTTAAATATATACTGTGAATTAAGTTGGCCTTCTCAATGTTAGATGTGTTAATTGTTATTCAGCAAGTAATGAAAAAAATATGCCTGCCTTGCCGCCTTATTCAGTTGTAGAATGAAGTAGCTGTTCCAAACGCAGGTGTTGTCGCAAGTGAAGACGTTAGACTCCGTTGCTATTCTTAATTGTAAACATTCCCAAATCAGGGCTCAATAATTCCAAGCGTTTCCAATAAATATTATCGAACTTAGGTGTGTACATAATCTTAAATAGTAGTGTATCAGCAGCACGTACCGTCGCAGCGATCTTTCCTATTGATGATTGTAGACTTATTGTTAGTGGACTACATTTTGCCAATATGGTTGAAAAAACTGTTTGAAACTTAAGAGCCCATGTCACATATTTTAGGTAGATGAACTTACTTAGTTTTAATGGGAAATCTTAAACACTCCAATTCTTAATCTTACAATTAGTCGTAAGTAGGTAACTTATATATGTTTTATGTTGTTGTGGTTGTAAACAATAATTAAATTATCTATGTCGTACATGGATGGCCTGAGCCAAATGTAAACCAATATAACTGAACCCAACTCGTCAATCCCGATTAATTTGATCGGATATAAATCATTATCTACATTTGAGAATAACAGACGAATGAATTCCAAAGTAATTGAGAATCTGTGTAGCATTTATTTAAGACATGATAATGGTTTGCATCTTCGAAAATGCATATAAACTAGTGCAGTAGTGGCTAACCAAGACAATGGAAGTGAAAAATTGGTTTAAAAAAATTAAATAAATGCGTAGAAAATAAGGGAAGCAAGGCTACTTGAAAGAAGATGAATAATATTCTTCTTCGAGATCGTACAAGTCCCCTGCCATATCATCCCTGAGTGTCATTAACTTTCGGTCACACTCCACTTGCTTTTGCTTGAAAAGATGGCTTTGTTGTACAATAGCTTCATTCACTGATGGGAAGTCATTGAGGATTAGGTATTGTTTGATGTCGGCTACTAGTTTCATTAGAGACTCCCCTGCTCTCACCTAAAACACAGAACTACAAATTACAATCTTAAAGGATCATCATCATTACATTATATTCACTATCCATTTTTATCTTGGGAATCAAAAAGGAAATTAAGATAGATAAACCAAGAGTAAGTGTAGATTAGCCATTTCTTAGCTCTACAGTTAATTAAGTTTCGAAAAATTTGTTAAGAGCACACACAGGTTTCAATGTATCAAATCTCAAATGGAGGTACATTCGGCATAGTGGATGCGTTTTAATTTTAATCGTAGGCTTATTTTTTGAAAAAAATTGTATTTACCATGTTGGCTGATCTGACCGTCATTTCAAAATGGTCCTCGTCCGCTTGGGTTGATCTAGTAACTTGACCTTCGTTTTCCACTTTCGCGAGCTTGATTATTTCTGAAATATGAAAAATAAAATTTAAAAAATTGGAATAGCCAAAAAAAAGACATAAAGCCTCATAAATTTATAGTATCACTTACTCTTTCACTTGTGATATCTTACTAATTTGTTATGTTTAAAAAATAAAATAAAACTCAATACCGGGTTGATATATCAAAAGTAAAAGAAAAGTGATGATATAAACGAAGCTTAAGATCAGGGTTTAAGAGTGAAGAGGTCCTTCGTTTTCGTACCTCCGACGCTGAATAATACCAAATACTCGATTTAATATTAAAATTAACTGTCAACTGTCTACTTTCCACTTTGTTTTTCCTTTTCAAAACACAAAACGAAATGCGACTACCACGACCTACAGATTCAAGCCCATAACCCTTGACCCATGAGAATTTTATTTATGCAACAATTCACAATCAATTATGATGTATGAATATAAAGTTCCGGGTCACATCAGATTTCAGATATGTTTGACTATTTCTAAGTATTTAAGCCGTCGATAACTGGAAGTCATTACACACCAAAGTCAAATATAATCTTTAATTGTTTAATATAATTTGAATGAAATGATATTGTACCAGAGAAGTTGTCAACCATTGATTTGACATTGTCTTTTAGTCGCTTGGTGTACGCTTTGAGCAAAGCCTCCTTCCCTTGAGGAAGCGGCCGCTGGCCAACTAACTGGGCCATTTTACACTTTAATCCTAGTTAATTATTCCACTACCTACCACAATTACAATTAGTTGATTAAATCCAACTGAAAGGATTTTAAATTTTATTATTTTTAATGTACTAAATGCAAAAAGTTTAATTCATTTGAAATATCTTGTTGACAAAATTTGAATCGGCAAATTTTTCGCGGGTCACAAATGCCGCGAAAATTGAATTTTCTCGTGTTTATTCACAAATACGAAATCTCTAAAATCCATAGCGCAATCTGAAACGGAAAGAAAAAAGAAAACTCGGCTGATTTTTTTGTGAGTTATTCTTATTTTGACCTCTTGTCCGAGCTTTTAAAGTATAATATTACATTCGAACTTCATTAGAATTCCAGTGAGAAGATGGCTGGAAGAATGCAGGAGATATTTTCAACTGGACCTGATTTTTGTCCATGCTGTGGCTCGATTCTTCCAGTGCCGACCGGAACTGCGTTAGACAATGAATGTTTCGTCTGCAATACTCCGGTCGGAAGTAAAGGTATGTCGTAGGTCTTGAAGTCATCTTAAAATAAAAAACTGTATAGCCGAATGACAGGTATTTTGAAGTTGATTTGTTTTGCTATGTACCAGAATCGGATGAAATCTCTTATGTAGTTCATTTCAATGACCCCGATGTTTATAGCAAGGAATTGGGAACCAGTTCAAACAAAAAAGGGAAAAGTAAGTCTCGTCGACGATTCTAATTAATTAATTATATTATAAATACTGTTAATTATTATTATGGTTTAAGATATTATGCTGAACCACTTTTAAAACTTTGCAGAGAAGAATGCTGAGCAAGCCGAAGGTCCTTTGGTAGACAGAGAGTGCAAGGAATGCGGGCACAACCAGATGAGCTATGCGACCCTTCAACTTCGATCTGCCGATGAGGGGCAAACAGTGTTTTACACATGTCCTAAGTGCAAGTACGATGATCTATGATCCATTAATATTCTATGTAGCAAATGATAATAATCATGTGGCAAGTATTACTTTTCGTAATAGGATTTGGATTTGGTCTTTAAATATTGATTACTTCTGATGTTTTTTGCAGATTCAAGGAGTCAGAGAATTCTTAAAGATTACGGAGATGTGATGGGTATGTTATGGTTTGAAATTAAGCCAATGATCAGACAAGACGTAAGTGTAATGTAATTATATTAATATACTGTTTAAGGATTACAACGAGTGAGGGGGACTCAAGATTTTGTCATGATAAGCAATAAACTTGAATTTTAAAATATTTACATGCATTTAGCGTTGATATCGTTAGAAATTAAAAACAGGCATGAGATCTTAAATTCAATCCATCTTCGAATTCGAATTCACAACTTAAATTATAGAGATTTACGAAAGCAGCAAGCATATGATCCAGAATTCAAACAAACGCTAATCCAAATTATTTATGAGCAAAAAATCAGAGGTCATTTAAACCAAGTCTCCCTGGGTCTATTTGCCCCGTGTCTTTATCTTGAGTAAGGTTTGCGGTTTCGGTCATACGGCCTTTGGTGACGATAATGGTTCTGTGGTCTATATGTAGTGTTCGTATTCGGCCTATACATACTTGTAGAAGCTCTGTTGGTATTAGGACCCCTGGATGAGCCAGATTTTATAGATGGGTGACTTAAATTAAAATTTGGATCATCCCTGTCCATTGCTCTCAATTTCGCTTCAATTGCATTTATAGCTTTGTCTTTACATATAGGAGGTCCTTGAGGATCATTCGATCCTAATGCTGGAAGTCGCGCTATCATCTTGGTCTGCTCATCCTTTAAAAAAATACGCTTACAGAAGACTTCAAGATGGGAAATTTTCACAAATTATTCGGGAAGACTTACTGGATATTCTTTCACAGCGAGATGTGCCCACCGGACAACCAAGCGCCTTTCAAGAAGCTGTTTTCCATCCAGAGCAACCATACACTTGGATGCAGATTTATCGTCCTTAAACTCGACAAAAGCATAACCCCGAGGAAGGCCTACATTCGGTCCAGATCGGTGGAAGAGGAAGTCGAAATGGTGGATCGGACCGTATTTTTGAACCAGTTTTAGTAGGTGAAACCCATAGTAAGAAAACCATTCATTCAGTTAATTAACTAGCTCTCAAAACAAATATAATGACATTCTTAGCGCTTGCTTACTCGGTCAACTTGGGGTCCAAATTTCCTACCCACAACCTCTTTTCGCTTTCTCCCGCATTTGAAGTGTTGTCATCTAAAGTTTCAGTTGACACCGCCTTAACTGGAAATGATAAGTGACTGCTGCTGGTGCTTATGCTGCTCTTCGACGAAGAAGATGCCATTCGCCTCTTTCACACCGAATGAAGAATTCGACCACTGGATTAGTTAGCTGTGCTGTAACTGGTTTCAAATTAGTTTGCGAAAACCTTGGACCTATCACATCACACCTATTAATTACGAACACCTGGAAAGTGAGAAAAATAGGAAAATTATCGAAAATGCGTAAGATCTCATAAACAAACTGATACTGGAAGTTCGTTAACTATAACTAAAAAACATTTACCTTTAGAATACACGAACAGTGGGTGGGTGAAATTCTAAAATTATGACATTTGCATTTGTCTATATTTTGTTCCTCAGCTGCTCTATGGAGTAAGTTGCCACTATGAAGACTTGGGAAGAATGAGAGGAGATGGTGCAGCTGTTCATTCACAGAAACTTGGAAAGGGTTGAATATTTTTTTCAAGTATTTTGGCCTCCTGCAACTACACTCATACAGAACACAGAGTTCGCGTGTTTTTCGCCGAGCAGGATAACCACATTGCCAAGAAGAGCCCTAGATTTTTGGATTGGCTGAGTGCTGAAGGGAAATGTTTGCAGACCGTTGGGGACTGTTGAACAGGGAACATCATCATGACCATGGTAATCAGTAGGAGGATGACTACTTGGACTTTCTGTGAATTACTTGAGCCATTTACATATTATTAGTAGTATCTCCAATACTGTTCCTCCTCGTATTGTTTTCAAAGAGGCAAGAGAGGTGAGGAAGAGAGAGAGAGAGAGAGAGGTGTGCGTTGGAAAAGATTTTCTGCAGTTCAATCATCAAAGGATTTTTTTGCACTGAACAGGTGAGTACGGCAGAAATTTTCTTTGATCTCTATTCATTCATCCTTGTGTTGTTTTTTTGGCTCATATTAGTACACAGGCATATTATGATTTTTGAATATATTATTGAATCTACAATCTTCTATTAAGATATGTGATTAGTGATATGATTCAGAGTCTCCACACACTCCACAGTCTCGAGTCTTAAATAAAACTCCTCTTCATGTTCGTATCGTTCTAATCAACCTGCTGGTGGTGGTGATTTCTTTATCAAGGTGGTCTGGAAATTTAAAATCAAAGTCAGCTTATTTAATTTATATTTGGAATCTCGATTAGAATGTGTAGTAGTCAGTAAATGTTGACTGTTGAGTGATTTTTTTTCATTTAAAATTTTAGTTCAGACTAAAAGTTGTGATCTTGTGTCTTGTATGGAACAGATTCAGTTTCAAAATTTGTTGCGGGTAGGTCTACTGTTTGGACCAAGCGAAGCTTTGGTTTTCTTTTGTGCTTTTGATTTCATGGAATTTCAAGCACTTGACAAATGTGACTAATGTGAGTATAGTTTTAAGGGGTTAGGGTTCGGTTGACATCAAACATTGGGTGATATTCGAATAGTGAATGGATTTCGATTTGGGACTGAAATATCAAATATAAATCACAAGAGGACAAGGGTAAATTGTGTAACATCAAAAGACTTTATTTAGAAACTAATACTAAGGGGTCACCTAATACCGGATTTTGGGTAAGTTTAGAATTGAGATATTGGATGGTGTTTTCATTTCATTGGCACTAGTTAAAATATTTCAATATTTGTCTGTGTAAGAATATTTTTATTTTAGTTGTAAAATTTTGAGATCAGTATTTGAAATTCTGTGTACTTGTAGACTGTACTGTAGACTGCGATACGCGACAGGACAGGACTAACTGGACAAAGCACAAAGGCTCCGACATGGGCGACATGACGATGAGATATGCATGAATTTTAATTAAGAGACTTGAACTTTGACAATATAGACGAAAATCATTAAAAACAAATACTCTATCCGACACCAACACCGCCTTAGGTTTTGCAACTTTCAGGCATTAAGTTACTAAACCTTTCAACTCCGTACTATGTAGTTTCAGTTTCCATTCAATGATTTCAATGTCTAGACTAGGGTATTCGGTTACAGTTTACAGTTACCCAGCACACCCCCATAATTCTCTTTTTGTCTATAAGCTTTACTCTTTGTACACTATTACCGACAGAGAATGAAACTATAGATAAGGATAACGACGGTAAAAACGAGTGTCGAGTAATTTTTTTTTAAATGTCACAAGTCACAAAATCGAAATATAAATATACCGGGTTGGATTTTGTCTTCGAAGGACACGTACATATGCATGTTATGAAGAAATTCCTCATCTCTTTCCTTGAACGTTAAGGTGTGAAGACGATGTCGTCGTAAGGTGTGTCCAAGGAGAAATATGCTTTATTTTATGTTAAAAATATGATCCAACTTTTTAGTCCCATCCATTTCCATACCATTTTGAAGTAGTAGAAATTTTGGATTCAAGCCAGACAACAGAAATTTAGTCTATCTGTACAGGTTGCAGGTGCACAAGGTGTTGTATTTTTGAGTATTTAAAAATACATTTTCCAGAGTTTTAATCTATAAGAGATAATACGCCGAGGAGACCTTCGCAAACGAGTCGACGACGATATTTTACTGTAGCAACTTTTTTGCAACTCATTCCGTTGAAATTATAATTCATCAAAAATATTGTACAATAAGCTGTATCTGTATAATAATTTTTTTAAGTTCTAGATTATTATACGAATAAGTCGGCATTAGTTGCTGATCCAATCGGGAGAGAAACTTAGAATGTGAATCATCTAAAATCAGAAAAGCCATCTCGTCCTAGGTTATAAACTTATAATAATAAGTAATTCTAGATATAGTAAAATTCAATGCAACTTAAATTAGTATGGACATAATAATTAATTCATGGATGAGACTAGATTTTAAATTGTTTGTGCATGCAAAGGAGTAGCGTAGCTGGATTCAATGTTGAAAGAGTTATCCTTAAATCCTTGATACAAGCAAATAAAACTGGTCTTCCTGATACTTACAATTAGATATGATTATACTATCAAATATAATTTCTTTGGTTTGTTGGTTTGTTCTTGCATAGTTATACTGTGGGGTATATTTTATATTTTAATAGGAAATTATTTTATTTTAACAATATTTTACAATAGGAATTTCTTTTGAACAGACACTAGAAAATAGCTTGCAAGTGTGCCTGGCCTGAACATTTTAAAAGTATTGAAGAATAGAAAATATTTTTAAACTTTGTACAGTCCACCAAATGGCTTCTTAGATCAATTACCTAAAATCGTAATTTGTAGGGATAAACTCAAACTGAATGCAAAACTTAGCAAATTATAAATGAGTTTGTATGAATCCAATTGCTACGAAGGATGAAGATGGTCAATTGAGATTACAAATTCTTTAAGTCCTCATCCAGTCAGGCCTATCCTTCTGACCTTCTATCCCTGACTTCCCTGACCCTGAGACGGGCATTCCTCATTCAACCTTCGCAATGCCGAAATTGAATTCTTTGAGAGCTGTACACACCGGCGAAGAGTTTAATTAGCTATTCTCCCTTTCAACTGTTCATGGTGAAGAGTGTCGTAAAAAATGAGACTTTGAGAGGTAGAGGACTGGCTTTCTAATCCTGCTACGATCAGCATTAAAAAAATCCACGAGGTAATTATCTCTAAACTGCTATATGCCACCGTCAACTTTTCTAAGATCAGTACGTCGATTGCCTTACATTAATGAATACGAAATATTGTATTTTGATATTCTTGATCGATATTAGTGGCGGTGGTAGTTGGTGGTAATTGCAATCACTCATCTTGGTTTGATAGGTAAATTAAAATTTTACTAATCTACTCCGTACAAGCCGTTTCCGTTTAAATTATCAATTTTTCCGAACGCAATGCCTTTTTGGAATAAGCATGCAATGTTATATAAGCTCTGGTAGCATATTTCCACCACAAGGAATTACCCAAACCATTCATGTCTATAATATTTTACGAAACTTTGAGCATTAAACATATATAGACTTATCGTAAAAATTTTAATTCCCGTCATTCTGGTCATGCACGTCCTAATACTAGAGACTGCATGTTTATTATTGACGTAAAATATGCTGACTTTAGTGCTTAGAGAGTCACTAAACTCATTATAATAGGATTTTGAAAAGCCGTGTCGTTTTACTTGTTAACGTCAGAGGTGTTTTTAACCGATCGTCAATAAGTTAAGTCATTTTTATTTACAAATGTAAGCAGAGAATCTATAGAATCTCGCTTTGGTAGTTTCTAAGGTTTGGCAGACAGGTTGGAATTGCAACTGCTCAGGTTTTATATAGCGATTGCTGAAGTATTGTAAAAAACAGAATTCGGATGAATGCATTGAGAAAAGGTCGCGTGGTGGGCTCAGACTCAGAGACACTTGACCCTTGCAGTATTAATGATGATAGAGCGGTTGTTTTTTTGGTGGTTAACTTCCCTCTAATGGTGTTGAATTATAACCTTTGAAGTTGAAGGATATTCAGCTACAGTATGAAGGAATTTTGTAATGGATATTATATTATGTATGCATATAAGTCACATAGTACGAATAGTACGATATGCATTTGTTGAACTATTATTAAATTTATGTAGGAAGGGTGTAAGTAAAGGAGAGAGAGGTTAAGAGTAAGTAAAATCAATGGGAAATACCTTGTACCTCACAACCATGTATAGAATAGCCCATTACTTTCTCCAAGTTTCCGGTGGATTATAAGATTACTATATTGTATTGAGGTGGTCTATAGGGGCAAAGGAGATTAAGTAGTTGGTGGGTGAGACTGGTGAGAGTGGCTTTATTGCATTTATTTGAGGTTCAAGTTGGCAGTGGGGGTTATATACATGTTCAGTCTCTGGGCTCTGGGTAATAATAATATATATTTGGACGAAGGGTGAAAGTGCTCCGTGGAACTGACTTTCCTTAAATTGCTCAAAGTGGAATTGTTGAGTTTAATGGGATTTTGTTACAGATTAGTAAGTAAGATGGAAGTTGAAGGTTGGGTGCAATGAACACAATTTTATATTGGAGCTTTCTTTCACGAATATTTTTGAGAGAAGGGTTCTGTTAATGACTGATTTTTTAATTTAAATCTTGCCGAAGGGTTTTAACGTCAACAGGTCGAAGTTTCGAAGGAGGTATTTTCGAAAAGCTGCTTGAAATTTAATGGTGAAAGTAGATCAGTGGGACATAATATTCGTGTTTGTATTGTTAGCATGTCCATAAATATTGATAGTTTTATGACGCACGTCAATATTTTTGAAACCGGCCTTGGTAGACCTGTTAAAAGATATGCATGTTTTCCCATGACGGCTTCTATAGAATAGTGATGTATCTGAAATTCTGGACCCGGGTTATTTTTCTGAAAACTACCCTACTGCTCATTAATATATGTAAATATATAAACTATATGGGAATTGGAGAAAGTCTATATTTTCACTTGAAGCTTCCTTCCTAACACGATCATATGCCTGTATCAAAAGTAATTAATGAATTACAAAGAAGCGAGGTCTAACAAGCATGATACCCATCAAACTATTTAAAACCCCCTTGGAGTCTTGTAAGATTTGAAAAAATGTCAAAGAGGAAAGAAGCTGAAAATTTATATGGAAGAGATTATGGAACTGTTCGTCTTTAATTACAATAGGCTTTAAAAAACGATGTATACATTATGTATCCTAGCCCTTAATATAGACCTAAAAATGAGATAATTTCAATGTTCAGTTATTTGGATTCGTTGATTTTTAGCCTTTCATCTGTACTGTTTGTTTGTCACTCCTTAGCTTATTGGAACAAGGAGGAGAAGAAAATTGACACGCGACACGAATATATGATGGCTCATCAATAATTTCTCTAGTACACAGAGAGACATATTGGTCATAAGAAAATAATTCCAGACTATTATAAGCCATAAGGTAATGCCATACTTTGTCATGCACTGCATTTTGGACTGTGTAACACAAAATCCCTTGTTACCATGTGTAACATGTATTTTGATCATCTAGCAATATTTTGCCCTGTATTTATACTTCAGCATTTTGAGTCATAAAACACATTGATGCTATGTATACGCAGCAAGGCGATTATCATGCGTAGTTTTTTGTTATTGTTATTCTGGACTTTTTTGTATTAGTTTAGCTCAAACGTATGAAAATGGTTTGATTAATCTTTTAACTCCCGTGTCTGTATGAAATTGTGTCTATTATTGTAGGAGCGGTATAATAGACTCTATCTTTTGATGTTGCACCCAGATTTATGGTGTGTTTTATGTACACTCTGTGTGATTTGCGTGTTCGGAACCCACATTTCTGCATAATATAGCTCCTCCTTTATTATAGATAGGTTGGCGTTGGCAGTGGGCATATTTGTGTGTGTAGGCATAAATGCATGGTTTATTATGTCGAATGTTTGAGGAAAGTCAGGGATTTGGATTGTTAGTGTGTAGCTCTAACTATAAAAGGCATGTATAACTTTTGAACTTAGTATATTCATTTACTGTTGTTATGTTTGTTAGTTTGCATAGCTTTTCATATATGTTTTGTCGAATTTTAGATAGTGTGAGGCACTAGTATTAATATTGGATACTAGTGTAACTATGAATGATTGATAAATCTTTTGCGTAGATTTTGGTGTGGGGATTTGTGACACGAACAATTGAACAAGGAATGGGATCTGATTTGTTTGGAACCTATAAATAAGGAGACCATTATTGCCATTGCACTGCCAGCTTTCTTTGCTGTAGAAGGAATGGAGTTGAAGAGTTAGGATTGGAGGTGGTATATGGAATTCCTGTAACAGACATTCGTGTTTGTTGATTATTCTTGGGCATGAGCTTGTCGATGAGGTTGAGGTTTTGAAACCTGATGCCTGGTTTGTAGTTTCACTTTTGATATTTTACCCGTGTGATGTTTTAATTTATTTTAGCATGCGTAAGATATCAAAAGTGAAAGAGGAAGTGATGCTATAAAGTATAAACTAGGCCTTGAGGATGGGTTTGTACTTGGCTGATGAAACTTTGGCTGGAAAGGGAAATGAAGAAAAGTTTTTTTTAACTAGTGGATTGGAATTGGAACTTGTGATTTTCTAGAAGATTTGATGTGCATGTTTGACTTGGCTGGGGTGTGTCTGTTTTTTTTTTAATTAGCAGAACGTAATTAGCAGTATGGAAACGGTTAAGTTCAAATTCGTTTTATATTAAAGCAAAACTGAACTACGGAATTTAATGGTAATTTTTTATATTCATATGGGTCTACGCAAAAACCCACATCGCCACATCCTTTGGTACTTTATTTTTGGTTAATTAATTTTAAAGTTTAAATAATTTAATAATATGCTTTCGAGTTGTGATACATATCTAATCAATATATGGTATTTTGAGCTATATTGTCATCAAGTGTTGACTGTTGGAACTAGATTATGTTTAAGAAAGTCGTAAAATCCTGCTGACTTTTTTCTGAAGACCTTTAACGTAATTCTACAATTCTGTATAACAGAAATCCTAATTTGAATTTTGTTCATGTTTTGTTGCAATCTTATACACAAGTGTAGTTTAATAATTGCAAACTACTATAATAAGATTCTTTTAATTCTTAGAGCTTAATGCTAGTTTTAATTAATTAATAGTGTCCATACTACCCTAAGATGACATGATAGTTAGCGTTTTGATTTATGGAGACTGAGTTCATTGTTGTCTGTTCGGAGGTGGTTCATTAGAGCCTAAGAAAAGAAAATTAGGTGATAAAAAAACTTAAAAGTCAATAAATGTTGATTTTATATCGTAAGTTGGATTGGATTTAAATTATGCAAAATAATCGCCTTCTGGTGGCTGTGTCAGTTTCCTGTACGTTTTTCTATGCAGCCGTATTCTTCAATAATCCAGTAATACGACGTGGAATTATATTAAGGGATCTGTGTCAGACGATGGACTTGAAAGAATTCTTTACCGCTAACTATTGCGGTTTTTTGCTCTTTAACTTATCTGTCTTTTCTTCTAAAGGTGATAAGAACTTCCATTAGCTAATTCCCTCTTGTCCGCAAGACATAAATTCCAGGGTCATTCCGTCTCAAATCTTAACCCTCTATGTCAGGCATTAGTCACATCAGTGGGATCAGTAAAGACAAAAGATTATGGGCTGATTTTCCCCTTTTCTAGAGGACTTTGAAAAAAATGGCGTGTTATTTCGCCCTGAAATCCCTTTGCCCAAGGGCCTTGGGTTTGTTGTAATTCGGGATGATGATAAGATGATAGAATAGAAAGAGAGTGGGTCTAAAATATTATCTACTGTCTGTACACTGTACTCCTGTCTTTGGATGACAGAATAGACTCAAGGACTGTATATAGCGACATCGATTTCAACTACGACTGACTCTGTTTATTCAGTCTAATTCGATTGTATTTTTTGAAGGATTTATGTGAGATTTGGCTAATTACATGGGGAAGTGTATGTACAATGGTGTAGCTCATGCATTTACAAACCGGGTATTTGTTTTTCCATGAAGTTTCGATTGTTCGATACATCGCCCTCTCGTCAATTAAAGACCCGATTTTATTCCTCGTAACTGGCAAAAGAACGAGTTTGTTAATCATTAATTTGGTATGTACATGAAATTAGCGGTGTGAGTTACATGTATATATTGCAATAGCATGTCTATGGGTTTAGTCAGTACTCAGTACTACTGACTCAGTATTAGAATAACCTTGAGGATTTTGCATGACGAATAGTAATGTAAAATATAAAGCGAATGCTGCTAGAGGACGTGATTTTTTTTACAATGAGTTTGCATGTATGTTTCTGAAATATTTACGTATTTTTGAACACAGATACGAGCATGGTAGCTGAAATAGGGATTTAAATGGAAGTAGAGGTATAATTTGGGTTTTAAAAAAGTGGTTACTTGTGTTCTAGCTATTGCAAATTGCAATACATTGTTATCGTTTTTGTAACATGTAATTTTTAGGATTTTTTAGGTTGATATGGGTGTTTTTTAGGGTTTTCTATAAATCTTATCATTCCTTCTACTCTACGTATGTTGGATTAATCACGGAATTGTACATTTGGGCAAGAAAATGTCGCTCTTAGCTGTAATAATAACTTTTCAAAGACTTTGAGTTGGCTATGAGTATGAGTCTGAGTATGTCACTTTAATTGAAAAAGAACTTCTAAAGAAAAGGTGGCCCAAAAGGGAAGAAGTGGGTTCCAACTGTTCCAAGTTCAGTTGATGTCAAATAAAAAACCCTTTCGGGTAGCTTAAGTTGAATGAATAAAAATGAGGAGGAGGAATTGCCTAATTGGCTATTAAGACAAGGACTAAATATAAAATGTGACAAATTTCCTTAATAAGGTCGTCCCTCATCAATGTACTTTTGAGTATAGGGATTTTCTACCTACATAGTTCTTCTTAGAACACATTGGACAGTAAGTGGAATAAAAAGTTTCATCCTTTTGGATTGCACTATGGATTTATTTTATTATCATGGGGGGCTTTTGTGCATTAGCAAAGGCATAAGAGGTTATGGGGACAGAATAATTTATACATGCGACAGGTTTACGTGATAGAGGCTTTTTTATGAGCTTGAGGTGCTACTACTACTACTAACTACTAAAGTGTAAACTGAAATGCATATTGGTCTTGTAATAATGGAAATATATGAATTGAAGGCTGCTGGGTGTTGGCCTTTCAGATTATTCGTGGACACATCCCGTTTTGTCGCACGACAGACCCAATAATAATAGCGGATGGAGGAACTATAACATTCATTTGCATACGTACGTACATACCGTATGGTTTTGGATTTTTTTGAAAGTTTATGGCATTAGAATGGTAGAAGACAAGAGTGTCATTACAGACTGTAAGTTTGGGAGTTATTGGTTGTCTTTATTATACATTATCTTTAGTATAATTTGTCATGCAATGATGGCTCTTAGGTTATTATGAAGTGTAGAGGCGGACTATAGATCTTTCTGATACGAATGCGGAGAGAAAGCCAAGGGCTCATGAATATGTTGCTATGTTGGGTTAGGTGTTACTAATCGGCTTATAAATATTCAAGTGTTTTATTTTTCTTGTCATAATAATGCCCGATGGGGTTCCAATTTCCAACTTGCATCAGTTATAAATCCGTTTCCTCGACCTCCGAAAGAACTTTAGGTAGCGGAATATAGGCATATTCAAGTGTTTGACATCGCTCTCACTACCAGCATGAGAGCGATGTCGATTGTCGAGGAAGGTTTGGGGCTTATTGATAAGCTGCTGGGTGTATGAATAGCATTGAGATATGGAATAAGGGTGGTATGGATGTCTTTGCAGAGGTGCATCGCGTGTAGTTCACTTATGAATATATAATATCATGTTCATTGTTATCATTTCAAGTTCTCAGGGGAAAGTTCTTCGATATTTCTCTCAGAGTGAGGAGAGTGTGACGTTCAGCACTGGCTTGTTGTCCCTCTGGATGTAAATTCGAGGTTGTTGTCACTGAAATTACATGTTTCAAGGTCGGTTATTAAATTGTTTTCGTCTTGTGGCCGTGGATTCAGTCGGGTGATGAGGGCTAGGCACAATGGAGTTTTGATGAGGGTATTGAGTTTCGATTGTACGGAATTTGTGCTTGCTTAAAAAAATGGTCAGGAATTTGGGAAAGTGTGAGTTTGTGTTTTTGTGCTGGGCTTACTCGTGATTTTGTGAAAATGTTTGTGCAGATGCATGAGGAATGGTTTTGTGCGTGGCTGGGAATTGCGGAGAAAGTTTGTATATGCAAATGAGTGTCTAAATCAACACCGACGGGTCCTGAATTGTGGATACAATGTCTTATCGACAAATCCGGTCGTTAGATCTTAAAAAGCTGGGTTTGTACAGGGATACAGGGTGCTCCACAATGCTGGTAGATAAAGTAATTTTCCTGGAAAATGTATTTTGTTTAAAAATTCCAGGGGTTTTCAATCAATTGAGTTTCAATAGAAAGATATGCGTGTGTTAGTCAAGACTCAAGAGGGTGATTATAGAAACTGAATTTGTGTTGATAAACCACCCTGTCCATACATCCTGCCCCTCGTATCTTTATCTTTCATGTCACTAACTGAAAGAGACATGAAAAGGGCATGGAGGGCCGTGAACCGGTGGGAGGGCTTTGGGACAATGGAATTGACTAGTCCACCAAAGAGCCGGGAGAGAGAAAGTTCCTTGTTCTGTTTGTGTTAATCCGTGTGCCGGGTATTTTATGCTGTTCAAGGTGTTTGTTGAATGTTGAGTGTTCTCCCTTGTTAAAAGGCTTGTTGGGTTGATGTGGGCTCGAAAATCGAATCGATTAGCTCTGCCTATACCACACTTACATGTCGGGACTATATGGATATAGCCTTTTTGTGTCCACCTTGGCTATCCAATGGATACAGTAGAAGAGTTAAGGAATCCGTAAACAAAAATACAAGAAAAAGTTGGCTCAACTTGTCCCCCGAGGGTATAGGGGGATATGGCGTTTCAAAAGGACCGAGAAATTCACACATTATACATAGACGCACTTGAGAAGTGGAGGATTTTATTGATTGTGTTTCAAGGGTGGTTCTTTTGTGTTGGATGATGCATAGGTGTGGGATTATGCTGATGGGTCACTGATAAGCTTCCCGAGTGGGGCTTGAAAAGACAGAAAGGAACTCGTGCTTGATTCCATGATGAGTTGTAGGTCGCACGGTGGGTCATTGCGAATTCCCCAACTTGTCCCGACCTCGGTTCCCTGGCTTCATTTTCTTTCCTTTGTTTGTGTAGAGTTTTTCGGGGAGAGAGAAAGAATTGAATTAGCCGTAGTTGTTATACAGGGTCCGACACGGATAACTGTGCCCTTTTAAAAGTAAAAATTTCACAAAGGGCTGCATGCTGGACCGATTTTAAACATTGAAAGCTTATTTTGTTTTTACCCTCTTGTGTGCCATGCATTGTTGATTTCGGAGATAACAAGATCGGCGGGCATTATGAGCTAAGAATGCAAAATACTTGGACATGCAATGTCGAAGTTAGAGTATCTATGAAAAACCTACTCCAAGCAGCTACGAATGGCCCGTTCGTTTGCAAAATACTTTTAATAATATCCCTCCTACATTATCAC
>JAQFYM010002368.1:0-24122 GCA_034694785.1 Agrenia bidenticulata | reverse complement strand
CGAGAGTTATCGCGTCTACTGACAGACGGACAGACAGACAACGGTGATGCTATAAGCCCTAACGAACGGGCTAAAAAATGAAACGTTTTAGCCCGTTTGTTAGTATAGTAAATAGTTCTATGCTCTGTCTAGCTTCGAACTACTGTTTAGTGTTTACCCGATACCCTGTGTACCAAATTTGGTCCTCAGGTCACCCAAGGCGAAGTCAAACCTATACAAAATTAGACACTGAAAATGTGAGCCAGCAAACTGGGTCATGGCACGCTAGTAATTTAAAAAACAAATTAACCAGCAAATAATTATGTTTTATTATGCTGAACACTTACAATGATGGCATGGCATTAAACAGTTTTATTGCTATCTCGTATATTTTCGTAGAGTCGTCGAGTTTTTCAGTCACATACCTAGTCACGTATATTAGTGGGTTCGAAACGATCGATTAATAATATTTGCGGAATTATACAGAAAGTGCGGTCAATTATTCACAAAGGCGATACGGATACATTACGCAGTTTAAAAAGAGAGGAGAATCAACATTAAAAAGTATGACGCTGCATTAGGGACCATAAACCATACGAAATGGCTTTTTTAAGTCAAAATTACATATTTTTTAAAGAAAAATACATCATTTGGTATACAAAGACAATGCTAATTGCCGTGAACCAGGAAAAAATCTTTCTTGAGTCAGTTGGCACGATTATCACACTGGCTAGGTAGTAAATGCGATGAACACTTCATTTTACATTCAGAAGATTCGTAAGTAACTATTCAGTCGAATTGGAAGTCGAGAGGATTGACATGCGACAGTATCCAAGGGTGTTTGAGGACGCTAGGAAGAGGGAGCCGTTCTTGTGGATTTTTCTTTAGAATCTAGTAAAAAATAATATTAAATTTAAAATAACTAAAATTTTAAATTTGGTTTTCTAGAAAACATTTACAATAGATTTTTCTCAATCAACATTCAGAACCTTACCTTTGTAACAAGGTCTTTCGCCCCTGCAGTAACATGATTTGGGAAGATGAATTCACATTTCATAATTTTATCGTAAGTTGAGTTGTACGACTGGGTTTCGAAAGGTGGGTGGCCAATCAAAAACTCATACAACAGGATACCAACACTCCAAATATCGGCAGTTTTATCGTGAGCTGTTCCTTCGACCATCTCTGGTGGGAGATAGTCAAGTGTTCCGCAAACAGTTTCCCGTCTAATGAAAGATTTCAGAATTTAAAAAATTAGAATTTGCATCATAATATGATACATATGTCGATTTAATTCATAAGCAACTTACTTCGACGACGGAGCATGAACAGACCATCCAAAATCTCCGATTTTAAGCACACCATTATCGCCAACTAATATGTTTTCAGGTTTGATATCTCGGTGCAGAACATTTTTTGTGTGACAATAATTGACGGCATGTACTATTTGATAGATGTACTTGGCAGCTCTAATAATTGAAAAAGAACATTCATTCATGAATTTGTAAAATAGACCGGATATTTAATTGTAGTTTAACTTACGTTGGTTCATCAAAATGTTTATTAGGCTGTTCAAGAAGGAGCTTGTATAGCTCTCCATTAGAAGCATATTCTAGGATAAGGTAGACTCGAGTGTCGTCATGAAAATATCCGAACATTCTTACAATATTAGGATGCCTAAGATGAGTCTGGATTTCAATTTCTCGGCGTAGCTGATGCTCAACATTGGCCCGCTTTAGTTCTTTCTTAAACAGTACCTTGAGGGCTATCAGAAACTTGGATTTCTTCTCTCGAGACAGGTATACATTACCGAATTTACCCTTGCCTAAAGGACGTCCGATTTCAAAGTCATGTAATGTCCATCTCCTAGATAATTGAAAAAAAAAACATTCATTGAATTTAGTCAATTCGCCTTAAAGAATATTGGTAAGTTCAAAGGCTCAAATAAATATAATTGGTATTAAATAGGTACTTCACCAGTAGGTTTTTGTTACCTCATCTGATTTTCTTGTTGTAATTTTGCCATTTGTTGTCGTTTAATTGCAGTAGATTGTTGTCGGGGGGCTTCTACCGCCTTGACCTTCATTTCTTTACCATCAACAATGAGTTTAGAAACAGCTTTTGTAAGCTCATCTGTCGAAGAAGTAATTACTTCATGGCTATATCCAGTAGGCATAGTTCTAGAAGACGCTGCTGCCGAACCTCCAGAAGCAAAAGACACAGTTTTAGGTGGGGGTGGCCCCATTAGTTGTTGTGGGGTAGTTTTAGCCTTTGGAGGTTGGTTCTGATCATTTTGAGATGGAACTCGCTGAACCCCTCGATTAATAGGCTTGGAGCCGGAAATTTGAGACTGCACCACTGGTTTCTTTAAATCACTGGATCCTGGATGATGGATAACTCCATTGCTTCCTTTGGGTGGTATAAGTGGAGCACGGCCATCAGCGTGAACCTGGATCAAAATAGCAAAAAAAATCCCTTTATTCACGAGCATTTTAACTAGTCTGTAGTGTCACTGCACACGGTCATAATCAAAGACTTGAAGTGATTTAAGTGAATACGTGGTTAAAATTCCAGTTTTGAATGCTGTTAATTATTTAATTTCTTACTGTCGTGCTTTTTCTGGCCACCGCCGACCTTTGGTCCATACTGATCAAACTATCTACAGTGTGTAGCGTGGTGAAGTTTTGGCAGTGCACTTTGTGACACACTCGCCGTGCGTCTGCAGTTCAGCAATATCTGGTCTGGACTAACAGTATTAGTAATTAGCAGTATTCTCGTCCCCTTGTGCCTTGGTCGCCTGGATTCGTGTCGGTTACTAGTTGTGGTAATAGGGGGTTGTGTTTCGTAGTTTCGATTTGTTTCAATATTGTATTTAGTTGTCGAATGTCGTTCCTATTTAAATATTTAATTATCAAATGATATATCATAAATCATAAAATACTAAATCGGGGCTAATGCTACAGGAAGAAATTAAAACTATATATTCAACAGCTTATTAACTGGAGTAACAGGCAGAAGAGACAACACAAATCGAATGAGGGAATTCAATTGAGACTTGGAGAGATGAAATGAAAGGACTAAGGAAATGAAATACGGGAAAGCCGGAGGATTTGCCGTTGAGATTTTTTTTGTCCCAGGGCCGTGAGTTCAATGCATGCAAACAAATCCACCACCGCCATTCCCCTTCAAACCCTCACCAAATCTATGCTTTATTCTATTATTTTCTTACAACCTATCCTTATCTACTTTGGTCAAGTAAATGTCCAACGTAGATAACATAATATAATAATCCGGTTTGCATATGCTGAATATTCAACCGTGTACGGAATACGGATGGTTTTACAGGCAGGATGAACTTCATGTAAATTGCAAATTTTTATAAAACGTACAAAACTTACTGATTTCGATCTGGACAGAAAAACAGGGGCTTTCCTTTTTGATAATTATTGTAATTTATAATACAGATTTATCAAGCAATCCATTGTCCATCTAAAAAATATGCATCTAACTTTCATAAGTTGTCAAGGTGTCCTGTTTCCTTTTCTGCTAATATGACATTTTTGACAACCAAGGATTTTATTTTTCCCGGCTACTGAAAGATTCATTCCGCAAAATTCAGAAAGGGGCCATAATCGCAAAAATTTGGATGGCTTTCATAAACAATAATTAGAATTTAATACGAGACAGAGCGTTGACACAGTCGGGTCACAAAAATGAGGTTTTCCCTATGATATGATGGTAACTTTCAGATATATATTTTGATCTCGCCCTATCCTAGCCTCCATTATGTTAGCTAATTAGTATTTATCTAATTGCTATTAACTGGTGGATATTTTATGATTTTTTTAAATTAACACAAGCCTCATCAGTATCTTCTATCGATTAAAAATATGGTCGAAATCGGATGAATAATAAAATATAATCGAAATTAACATGGATAGGTTTCACTCATATCTGACGACAGATTTTAGTGTTAAGATATTTTTTATTTAAAACCCTAATACACAAGCTAATTTTTTGTATAATTAATTAACGTAATTAGAACGCAACAAAATACCTTCTTGTAGCAACTGAAGCATTTTTGTCATCCTAGCAATTTACATTTTCTACGTAAACAAGCGAATAGTTTTATCAGCCCCAGATGAAAATACCCATGGCTGCATATTGTGGAACATCACGCTCAGAATTCCAAAGTCACTGAACTTGTCATGCCCTCGAAGTTTCTTAACAGGAACAAGCAGAGGATTTTGTAGAAGGTCACTATAGAAAAATGTAAAGATTAGAAATGTAAACAATCCAATGGTATATTTCTTAAACTTAGAATTTCTTACTTGTACACCATTCCATGTGAAATAATAAGACTGCAGTCATCGGAGCCAGATGCAAATAAGGGATATCTCTTATGGAAAGCCACGCTTCGGATAGCATTTCCATGAAATCTTAGCGTCTGATAGGGCTTTGTCGACAAATCCAAATCGAACCACATTACTTTTTTATCATAAGTTCCTACCAACACGTTATCTCCACCTGAAAATGACATCATACAAATTATCCGCAACTAAATTCAGACTTTAAATCTAAGCATAATTTTCTTATTTACCTGGATGAATTGCAATACTAGAAATCCATTTCGCTCCAGTCATCAACTTTTTGACAATTTCTTGTTTGACCAGATTATAAATGCGAACATGCCTTTGAGTCTGTAGAAATTAAAATTTGAATTAATTTGAGATATGATATTCAACATTCAATCTACAATAACATTTTCATGGCATCTGCCATGAAAAGCTAAGAAACTAATGAAAATTACTACTTCACTTACAGCAATAAAGAATATTGGACGAACAGGGTGGAACAGAACACATTGAATAAGTCCTTTAGATCTGTTTAGCGGCAGCTGTGATCTTCGAGAAGAAAGCTGATGAATGACGACCGATCTATTTTGACCATCTTGCATGACCGTAGAAAAATAGTCTCCTTTGGCATGCCATGTGACCTAATTCATTGAGTAACTTCAATCATTAGAACTACCTGAAACTGTTTTTATGATTAGAAAATGTTTCCCTTCATAATTGAAATAATTATTACCTGATGAATGATTTTAAAATGCCTAATCACGATACGAATTCCTTTGTTTGTTTTTTCTTCGTCAAGAGGTTCCCATTGGACAGCAGTTGTCACTCTCTCACTGGGACGATACTCTCCTTGTTCCGGACTTTCTGATAAGAGAGAATCTGTCTTCTTCACCACCAACTTGTCTCCAACCGCCGGGTTGATTATGTACAAGTCGTTGTCAACCGCTACAGCAACCAATGCTAGTGATTTGTTAGGACACCATTCTACCGATCGAACGACTCCTCCAAATTCAAAAGTCTTAATGCAACGACCGGTTGCAACTTCCCAAACTATAAAAAAATCAGTTGTTTAATCAAAATAAATACAAAATATTTAATCAAAACACGTGGAAAAATTTAATCCCACTTTTAACTGTTCCATCTTCTGATCCAGACGCAAAGAATTGACCGAACGGTTCCAAACTGATAGACCTAACCATATGGGCATGACCTTTGTAAATCATTGAACAGATAGTAGGGAATGGTTGTAGATCCTTAGGATTAGGAAGCTGAGGTACCAAATCTTCTGCTTTGATGGTCAACTACGAAATAATTATACCATTTTAGATAAAATAAAATATTTCTTGTTGAATGTCTCAAATACAAGGAAAAATTTAAGCCTGAATTTACCCTCATTTTCTTTGCCCTTGGACACAAGTACAAGTCCAAACATCGCTCAAACCGCTCCTTAATGTACTTTTCATAAGCTGGAACATCTCGAAGCCGCTTATATTTTTGTGGGACGAAATTATATTTCCTCTTCCATGGTTCGTCGTCTTTGTTTTTCCAGTCTTTCATCTATGGAAGCAAATCTCCCGTTATTAACCAAATGATCAGTTCAAAACTATAATGGGAAACTACCTCTTGGTCATCCAACAAATACTCAGCAGGAGGATTGTAAGATTCTGCATTTCCTGGAAGCCTAAACTTAGGAGCTGGAATGTGATCGTGAATCCGTCTCATCTCGTCTGCTTTGTCATCAGAATCCCACAGCATATAAAACTGAGGTTCGTTAGGTATTTTAGGTTTCGGCTTCATCCATCCCATTTTGATAGCATGAACCATCCGGGATATTTTCATCTTGTCGATTTTGGACGGTAAGAATGATGTTTTTGACGGAGGCATTGCTTTCAGTGGAGTTTCCATCACATCCGTTGAAAACCATTCTATCCAAGGCTAAATATTAAACAAATTGTAACTGGAATCTCAAACGCTACTGAAACAAGCATATCAGCCTTAAAATACATATGAGCTTATTTTCTTACTGCGTAATTGTCAAAGTCCGGATCAGGGACCTTCCCTGATTGAAGACGTTTAATCAATTCGAAATCTTTGTCACTAATAATGACATTCTGTCCCGTCTGTTTGTCTTTTACAGTTCGCCTGCATTAATATTGGGAAATATTAGTATTATTGATTCACAGCGGTGGTGGTGCATGATGGCATGCAAATATTTTTAAAAAACAACAAACCAAAAGTTAGGATCTTCCATTCTTCTAAGGAAATCGTCCAGCTTATCTCCCAGGTTCGGTTTGATCAATTTCCGACCGTCTAAATCATACCCAATGTGAGGATACTCGTCATACCAATTTAAGGGGATGTTTCCAACTGTATTGCGGATATCCTACATAGATAAAGACAACCAGAATTATAAGTCACATGAAGCAATGAAATGCCGAAAACGATAGCTCCAATTTTTTGCTGTCGTAAGTAGCTATGAGTGCATGACTACATGACTATATGACATGTCACACGTACCTCTTCGTCAGAAGAATCGAAATCATATTCATTATTTCGAGGACTAGGATGAGGAAAAAGTCTGTCCTCTTTCACTACTTTCTGTCCATCCTCTGCCTCTATAGCTTCGGTCATCCCGTTGAAGTCGAACGCTTTCAGCTTGTCCTCTTCTTCCAAGACTTCCTCGTCAGATCCTTCCTCCTCATCAGAAGTGGCATCCCCTTCTTTATTCACTTCAAAATCATCATCATCTTCTTCATCTTCTTCAACTTCTGATGAGTCAACTTCGCTAACCTCTTCTTCAAGGTTTTCCTTTTCTGAAAGTCCCTCCTCACTACTCAGACTCTCCTCTTCTGTTTCTTCTTCGATAGCAGAATCTTCTCCTTCGGAACTTTCAATCTGTGGATTCTCTGATTTCTTTACGCCTCCTTTCTATAATTATTTAAAGAAAGATATTTATGATCGTATATAGTCGATAGTATCACGTGTCACTCAGTTTTGACACAATACAGTGCCATAACCACTTGACTTCTGACTGCGGTTCACATATCAAAAATTCGACAAGTTTCAAGGCATTATGCTTGCCATACAAAATATACAAATTAGTCAAAACACAAAAAGTTAGCAAACTTACAACCGAAGCAGAGGTTAGATTTTTGGATTTTTGACTCCTTACTGATTTCCCCTTATCCTTGGGCAAGTTTTTTTCTATCGTGACAGTGTCACTGAGTTGAACCTCTAACTTGCGTTTAACCATTTTTTTTAAAAGTTACCAAATTTGGATGAAAATGGAAAATATAAATATTTTTAGTTTTCCACGTTGGGACTCTGTGCAGGAAATTCCAATGTGTGGTTTTGATGTGCACGTGAAGATTCAATTTGTCCGCCAAAGCCAAGTACAATATTTGCAGGAATTTCAAACTATTGGCTACACAGACTTCTTCCATTGCGGTTTCAACATTTCGACTTTCGACTGATCGACAAAGTAATTGAACTTTGAGTTGATTTTTAATTTAGAAGTTTTGAAGATTTTAGGAAGAGTTCAAGGTCAGGTCATACTCTTTTAACATCCCAAAATGCCGAAGTACTACTGCGATTATTGCGATACATATTTGACACACGATTCGGTGAGTTTGAAGTTAGCGTTAGTGAACTATCAAAAATATTTCTTTAAGCATTGAAAATTGATTTTAGGAATTGTTAGTTAATTATGTTGTTGAATTTATGACTAAAGCGTATTTTAGTCCAAGAAATGTATGTGATATTTTATAGAAGGCTGGTTTGAGGTCAAATTTGGCTCTGCTGAATATAGCAGTGGTTGGAGCATTTAGCTCTTTGCCGGTTTAATATAGCCGAAAATATCGTTAAAAATGTAAAATTCAACGCAATTGACCTGAATCAATTTTTTATAACTAAATATCAATTCGTGTCATTTTGACAAAAACCGAATTTACTCCAAAATAGAGGTTTAAATAAAAACCTCAATTTGTATTTAATTTATATCTTTTAAACGCCACGTGCGATTTTAAAGCTGCCAAAGCCAGTTTTTTTAGTTTGACCGGCCTAATACAGCAGATTTCAGCAGTCAAGCTGTTTTAATATGATACAAGCTAAATTGGGCCTGTTTGTAGCTTCTTATATAGCAGGTCAAACCCGCTATATATGGCTGCCCAAGCTATTTAAAGCCGTTTTGACTAGATCTAGCTGGCTGAACAGCTAAATTTGACCTCAAACCAGCCAAATAAAGCCTTGTGTTTCTGACTGCCTACATCTGACTGATCTGACATCTGATCCTAAGCCTAACGCTTAGCACCTAAGTGCTAAGAAGGGAAATTTGGCAGTTTTAAATTTTGCATTGAAATATAAATGGAATATGTTCATCGTATGTTTAAGTAAATTTTATCCACCTGTTTTTTAATCTTTAATGTCGTTGTGTTTGCTTGTTTTAGCCATCAGTGCGAAAAACACACTGTGCTGGACGAAAGCACAAGGATAATGTAAAGTTTTTTTATCAAAAATGGATGGAAGACCAAGCACAGAGTCTTATTGACGCTACTAGTACGTTGTTCAAGTCAAGGATGATTTTATAATTTAAAACTCTTCGAACGGCCTCATTTTAAATGTTTAATTATGTATTTGTAAATAGCTGCTGCATTTAAGGCTGGAAAAATTCCAGCTAATCCATTTGGAAGTGGTCCAGGCAAAGGTGTGGCCATTCCTCCTCCGGGAATGCTTCCACGTGAGTTTCCAGTTTTATACGAAGGATTAATGAGTCAAAGTCAATTATGGATGTATTTTAATTTAAAATTGTTATAAACTAACAGCTCGTCCAGGCATGCCGATGCCTCCGCCAGGATTACACCCAGGCCAGCCTCCCCCATTGCTAGGACCTGGGGGTGGTAGGCCGCCAATGCTTCCTCCTGGAATGCCACCGATGATGCTTCCTCCAGGTAAGATAATATTTAAATCAAGGTTTTTTAACTAATTTAGAACAGTAAGATTTGAATAATAGTTATCCTCCTAATTTAATGTTATTATTAACTTGCAAGATGTTAAATGTGAACATACAAACGAGGCTTACTAAAAATTTCTGTATACTAACTGAATTTAAATTTATTCCATTTATAGTATGTTGAATTTTAAATTATGATTTCAGGTATGCGTCCCCCCATGGGAATGGGAATGCCCCCTGGAATGGGAATGCCCCCACCTTTAATTCCACCACCAGGGCAACAAGGACTAATGCCCAGGCCTCTCATGCCTCCAACATCTCAACCTCCTCCTATATCTCAGTAAAGTATTTGGAAATGAAGTCCTTCGTTATATAGAGGTATACATTCGTTTGGCTGGTGTGACAGTTGTTACCTAACGTCACAAGCAAGTTATTACTTTCAAATATTTTATTTAAATATCAACTTATCATGAAATCCTTATTATCATTAGTCTACTCATAAAAAGTACTTTCAAATGCCAACACACAACAAAGAAAGTAAATTTTATTTTATGTAGCCAAAATACCTAGCGGGTAGATGCATTCTTCAACCTTCATTGCATAGATCATATGAGTTATCATAAATTATGTCGTATTTATAGTAATATGCTTAAGATTTACACCTAACTGTTTGTATTTTACCGTTATTTTATAGATTGTAATAAACTTTTACCGAATTGAGAAAACTGCAGGATTGTCCAGATTAGAATTAAAATGGTCAACTGGGAAAAACGATTATTTGATCGATCAAGGTCAAACCTTTATTAAAAGAAATTCGTTTTTGCTTGAGTACTGAAGTTTAGGGTTTCAAAGCGATAGTACAATGTTACCGAAATGTAGTAGATTATTAGTGTCAAAGTTCACGTATTCTATCATCTGTTCTGTTACAATCATCGAACGTAAGTTCAAAGCGCGAGATTCATATGACCATGTATACATTAGTATTTGTAAACGGAACAAATTTTCAATAATTTAATTATTTTTTGTGTGTATAGGAGATAAGAAACCTTAATTGCAGAATCTGTTTACCTGATGAAGGTTCAAAATACCTCACCGGAAAAGTCTCTAGAAGAAAACATTAGTTTATACTTTAAAGCTATCCATCAAAATCGGCTTGAGAGTGTAAAGGAAATCCTAAGCGCAATTGAAAATGTCCAGACTACAACTTCATATTTTCAGGGGAAAGTTATCGTCAATTGCCTAGTCCAGAAAAAATCAGGGGACACGGGCCTTCATGTCTGCTCGAGCCATGGATTTATAGAACTGATAAAGTACAGTTCACAGTTCAAATTTCTATTAAATTAATTTGATAAAATATACGTTGACTGAAGCGCAGAGCTACTCAGAATTAGACGATGATATCTGCCTCATGGTCGTGAGATATCATGTATCACCGTCTAATTCAGATTGAGTGAAGAAGAAGGGGTTTAATTAATACTAGCAACTAGTTAAAACAGAATTTAAAGCAATTTACCTGATCAGTTAAATTATTAACGGCACCAATGCCGTTAATTTACTTCCTGCTTCCTAATCATGTGTACAGGTATCTTGTAGAAGAGAAAGGAGCCAACTTGGAGCAAGTTAATTTGGATGGAAAGACAGCCCTTCATGACGCTGCACAGTTCTCTCAGTATGATGCAGTAAAGTACTTGCTGCTAAAAGGTGTGTCGCAGTTTCGAAATTTTTTTCAATTCAGTAGTATTGCCAGAATATGATGTGACATAATTTTAATCATTGGTAATGGTAACGCTTGATTTTTGGTGCTTTATTTTTGGTTAACTAGGTGCTAATGTCAACGTTATAAAGCGTGCAGATTGGACCCCCTTGATGCTAGCCTGTACAAAACAGAATGTTTCTATAGTCAAAGTGCTGCTGGAACATGACGCTTACCCTTTGTTTGTTAACAAAGATGGGTGGAACTGCTGCCATATTGCTGGAAGAGAAGGAAATGTTGAAATTGTAAAAATGTTGCTAGCCCTTCAAACCCCACAGGTTAGAAACAAGCTCCGTCAAACTAAGAGCCGAAATGGCAGAAAACCTCTTCACACAGCGGGTATTGAATTTAAAAATAAAATACTTAATAATATCTTTCTGTTGTTCATTTACCCTTTTATTACAGTCATGCATGGCCATTTTGAAGTTTCCAAATTGTTGGTAGAAGAAAGCAGCATTGCTGAAATGAATGAGGCAGATCAATGTGGAACGACCCCTATAATGGAAGCATGTCGCTTTGGATATTTAAATCTCATCGATTATCTTAAAGAAAATGCTCATGGAGATTTAAATGGTTGCAACATGCAAGGTTTAGCATGTATTCACATTGCTGCTGAAGCAGGACAGTCTGAAGTAATAAAGCTCTTGGCTTTAAAGCATGGAATTGATATTGACAAGAAAACAGATCCTCTGAATATGAGGCCTTTACATTGGGCTGCTAAGGTTTGCTTATTTAGTATCAGACTTTTAAATTCAGTTTTGAGAGGATTTATTTTTGATTAAGATATATTTTAGGAAGGACAAATTCATGCAGTAAAGACGTTACTAGAACTAGGAGCTGGAACACATTTCTTAGATTCCAAAGGAAGATTACGTAAGTTTTTGAGGCATTTAGTTCAAAAATCTAGATCTGCTGATGAATGTGTTTTTCTATTTTGTTATTAAGCCAAGGATGTTGCTGTTGTATTTGGTCACACAAATGTAGCTGATTTACTCTAAAATTCCAAATTCCACTCGAAGAGCGCAGTAATCTTGTGTCAACAATAAATGCTAGAAGCATACTGACAAAATGAAAAAGAACAAACAAACATCCACTACAATAGAGCTTCTACTACCTACTGTAATGTACTCCTCAGCCATCGTTATCTGTTTCTGTACACATTTATATATTGGTATTTTAAGACATGTAAACATAACTATCCGAAACTCCCGTTGTAAAACTTTAGACCCATCCAGACCAAAATTATAACAACGAAATTACAATCATGTAAAATAAATATTTCTCTTGGGATTTTGAGTTTGACATGTTGACAGTGCAGTCATATTTAAAAGGTCCTCAGTTTCATTATTCATCAATTTGCAGTTAAATTGCCATTAAAATAATAATAATACTGTAGTAGCAATCTTTTTATTCGTTTTTACAGTTCAGTTTCCTTTCAACTACTAAAAATTTCAAAAGTAAACCGTAATTACTGATTAAAAAAATTGAAATGCGTTTGTCGAATTTAAACTCCGTTTTATACCTTGCGTCTTTACTACAAATATCAAGTTGTGCAAACATTCTTTTTTACTGGGGAGTGTCCACATATAGTCATAGAATCATTGTGTGGCCACTCGTGGAAAAGCTAGTAGAAAGGGGTCATAATGTCACGTTCTTGTCCCCTTACCCATCTAAAAATCCAAACCCGAATGTCCATGAAATATACAGAGAAGAGTTTGCTAAGGCGTTGGAACGTAAACCAAAGTCAGGCCAACCTAAAGACGTCACTCTAGTTCATCTCAGACTCGAGAATACTCATGCAACCATTTGGGACAACCTTCTTGTGACAGGGGTAAAATTCTGCGAAGCTGTGACAAAAACTCCCGAGATTGTCGACTGGGTCAAAACGTCTCATTATGATTTGGTGGTTATCGACGCACTATTTAATGAGTGTGGCATAGGACTTGCATACAAATTTAACGCTCCTCACATCAGCTTTGGAACGACTTCAGTCTTTATGTGGATGCATGATATTTTCGGCTTTCCTGCTGAAACATCATGGGTCCCTGATCTTTCCACTGATTTTCCCAGAGACATGTCATTTATGCAGAAAGTTTCCAACACCCTGAGACCTTTGTACTGGTACTTCATCCGGCACTGGGTCATGTTTCCCAAAATAGAGACAATGCTTCGAGAAACATTTGACATCCCTCAAATGCCTTCTTTGGCAATATTGGAACAGGAAGCCAGTTTGGTTCTTCTGAATAGCCATTACAGCTTGGACTACGCTAGAAGTCTACCACCGCTGGTTATATCGGTTGGTGGTATGCAGTGTAAAAATTCAACTAACAAGCTACCCAAGGTAAACAGCATGGTTGTGAATAATTATAATTATTGTATATTATATGCTTATAATTGATTTTTGAAATTATGTTCTGTGTAGAAAATCAAAGATTTTATAGACACAGGGGGAGAGGAAGGATTCATTTACGTCAGCTTCGGCAGCCATGTCCAATTTTCTAAAATACCTCAACATATAAAGAATATCTTCTTCGAATCTATTAGAAGTTCCTCAGTTCGGTTTGTATGGAAATGGGAGTCGGAGATTCCACTAGAAATGCCAGGTAACGTCATCACGGCCAAGTGGATGCCTCAGCAGGAAATTTTAGGTAATTAATTCATAATTGTGCATTCATAATCAACGAAACAATAATCCATGCAATTTTTAAGAATTATTTTCTAAATCCTTTAAATTCTCTCCAGCTCATCCTAAAATCCGAGCATTCATTTCCCACTCGGGACTCCTCAGTACTCAGGAAGCTACATACCATGGAGTCCCCATAATAGCTTTCCCCTTGTTTGCAGAACAGGTATACAAACGATATGGATAAGACATATGGTATTATGTATGGTCTCATCTCATTTTAATTTGTTAAATTAGTCTCGAACTTTATGTTTTGTATTCTCTAGGATTACAATGCCGAAAGAATTTCGAATGAAGGCATAGGAATCAAATTAGAAATGAAGGATTTAACGTTGCCGAAACTTAAATCTGCGATTGAAACAATTCTTTTGGACAATCGGTAAGCTTAAATGTTATTCTTGAAGCCATACCACAATATGCATTTTTAGTATGTCTTGGAGTTTTATCGTTCAACTTAAACAGGTATAAAGAGAAAATGATGGAAACCTCCACAATCTTTAAAGAGCGGCCAATGAGTCCATTGGACACTGCAGTCTGGTGGACAGAATACGTTCTTCGAAACAAAGTAGCTCCAAAGTATCTGCGACCTCTGGGGGCTCAACAGACGTGGTATCAACGGCGTAGTTTGGATATCTGGGGATTTGTCACCTTTATATTCCTAACCCTTTCTGCCATAGTATATTTTGTCAGTATTCGAATTTTAAAACGTTTGTTGAAAAATTTGCCAACCCTGGGTTGGTTTGATAAAGTTATTACAAAGGAGAAAGAACTATAGACAATATAAATTGTACGAATTATCAAACTTATTTCAACAATTTCATTCAGATTAATTTGATTAATGTAACATAATTATCAAAAATTTAATGATAACCTTGTAATTCTATTATCTGTTTAATACAATGGTTTCAACTCAAATCATCCTACAAAATAAACTTAAGTGTTATTGGAATTACCAACTTGTTCAATGAAGCTTATTGATAACTTGCATAAAGTTTATAAGACAAATTTGCTATTACAGGCTTTAAGAGTACAGTAAAGTGACCATAGATCTTTTTGGAAGAACAAATTTAGCTGTTCCCCTTTCTGGATCTTGTAGGTTGATTTCAATTTCGTAATCATTCCTGCAAATAAATGTTAAGGTTAGAAAAGTTAGCTGAATAAAGGGGATTTATTTGCCGGGCAGGCTGCTCGTCTCAATCAAATCGTCGCGACCAAGCCATCGCGATCAAAATTCATCGCAATCCTTATTCACCGCAATCAAAAAGTCCTGCGATGACTTGGTCGCGACTAATATAAGATGCGAAGATTCGATTGCGACGAGTAGCATGTGATCCATATATTTGTTGTATTATGATTACTTATTCAAGAAAGCAAGGGTGATAGCCGCATCAGGCCTTATTGCCCCTACTGTATGTAGATTGGAAATGTCGGTCTTCATTTTAGAGGAGCCTTTTACTTCGGTTTCAATGATGATAGAATCCCGTAAGAAAAATTTTGAAACGTGAGCAAGGGCATAAAACATTGGCTGTTTGTAGAACTCTTTTGAAGTTTTATTAATAACTATCGGAGAATCAGCCCCCAAATCAGCCCAGTTTGGCCCTCCAAGAAGATCTAAAGCAATATTCCAGTCAGTCCACCCAACCATTCCATTCTCCAAACCCTAGAATTCAAATCATAAGCCCTTTTTTTTAGTTGAAAGAGTTTAAATAGCTAAAAAAAAAAATCTCTCTTCATTACATCAATAATGTCTTCAGAATAGGATTCACCCCTTGTCCAAGATCCTAAATCAACTTTTTTCTGCCAAGGAAAGAATCCTGGGTGTAATTAATTAAAATTTTAGTTTATAAACCTACTTTTCATAATTGTGTATGCATCCAATTGAATACCTTGACAAGCTTCTGTGCCTAAGATGAATTTATCTGGAAATGCATGAGCTGTGGAGTTGATACCACAATGCTTTGTCAATTCATTCGTGTACCAGTGAAGACCAATTCCAGAAATATATTTTGCTGCTTCCGGATCTGCGAAAACCTTTTCAGTGTTAAGGTTAAAATATTGAGATTGAAAAACATCATTTGAATGAATTTGAAAACAGTCAAAGCAACAAGTTAACAACCTTGAATGGCCAGATAGGAAGCAAAATCGTATTATCATCTAAAATCATAACTTTCAGATCCTTATATCCTTGTGCATGGAGGGTGGGGCCTAAATATGATTTGATCCAATTCCTTTGGCCCGATGGTGTCCACCCCATAGAATTAAAAGGGAAGTAAGGGAACAATCCGTCTATCGGTTCATTTTGAGCTGTCACTCCCCACATCTTAAGCCCTTCTCCTTCATAGGACTTTATAAATCTGGAATTACAAACAATTTAAATTCAAGCGTAGCCGTAAATTTAGCTTTTTGAGCTACATTTTATTAAAACGTCACTTGACAAAATAGTCGGCCCAGACTTGATAGTATTCAGACTTTAGAAGTCCTCGCCCTTTGTAGTCGTTATTTGTCTTCATCCATGGGGGAGCAGACCATGGGCTTCCATAAAGGAGCAAATTTGGCTGTAGAGAAAGGGCAATTTTGAGGAACGGTATCTGCAGGAAAAGTCTTAATGTATTCTTCGAGAAATTCAGGCCTTATTCGCATTGGTAAAAAAAATATTTGTTTCTTTCGAAATTACTTTATAAACATGATCCTCTTCCTGGAGGGAAAACTTTGTGAGATTGACATCTCCTTCGTGGTCATCATAGGTGTAAGGATGGGTTGAAAAATCACAGCCTCCCATTGGAATTCTACCGATGGAATACCCTATCCCTTTCGGGCCGTAATAAGCGCTACGATCATTCCAAAGTTATAAGCAAATGATCACCCCAGAGAATTAAAAATATTTTGCTGATACAGATAAATATTGTCCACCTTATCAAACTTGTTTGCATTTCCTTTGGAAGAGTTTTAATGTTTAGCCCCGCAGCGTCTGTAAATGCTCCCCCGAAGCCAAGGACTTTATGACGTTTTTTACCTGCATTCACATAGACCTTTACGGTGTGAGCTACAAGCAGAATAATTAGAGAAATACTTAGAATTAATTACATTTTGACCATTTGAAAAGTCGATGTTTTGGTTACTATCAAGATAAGAAACAATAACCTTTGCTATCTTCGTTGTCTTCGTTCTTGGACTTGAAAGTTCCAGATGTGTTTTCCAATCGCAGTCCTTCTTGGGTAGATATGTATTTCAAGAAGTTTCCTTTAGGTAAAACCTCAACGATGCCAATTTCATCACAATATGTTTCATTGCAAACACAAACTATGTTTCCGGAGTTCAAGGATCTTGAGGAACAACGTTTGTCTTCAGAAGCTATAGGATGTAATAAAATTAACCATGCAGGATTCAAAAGCACGACGGCTAATTCATAAAACTCAAACTTTTGAAAGGATAATGACAAGCGATTTTTTATACCATGTGTGACGATTAAAATAGTGAAATAAATTCCAATCCCTGAGAAGCCAATGCTTTTGTAGAACATTTTAGAAAAAGAAAATGATCTTCGTCGAACTATTTGAAAGCTTCATAAACACATTTTATTATGTCGAGCTTGAATGAATAATTTGTGTTTTGCAGTCAGAAGTTCTGGCTATACTATTCGGAGTCAATACAAGTAGGGATAAAATTTTAAGAACAAGATTCCCTTGGCAGAACAAATAACATTGGATTGGAGATAAACTGATAAATACAATATTTGTGCCCTTAGTTGTTTGAATAATAATAAGTAATAGCTCTTTGTTAAACTATCAAATAAACGATTAAACTCAAATGAAATCCGGAAAAAAGTAATTTATGTAGCCATCAATTTCTCTGGAATGATAAATCTAGATTTATTGTTTTAAATTTATTAATTAAATCCTTCGCAATATACAATACCATAAATAGACAGTTCATTTTGCTATATTATTGATGTTTTCGAACTAAAAAAATAATATTATCTAACAATCCATGGCCATGCTGGTGGTTTTTCGAGCAAAAATAATCCGAGCCGTTGTTTTCAACCTAAAGTTTGATTACGTTGGCTATTATTTTGCGACCTGGGGGAGACCAGACTTATTTTGTTTGACCGGTTGTATCGCAATAAAAATAAAGGCTAAGCAAACAAACAAACAAACAAACAAGTATCGCGATTACATGTTCGAAACTTGTACAATAATATGCTAATACAGTCGTATGTCGTATCGTACCTAAATATAAACATATTATGCTTGGCCCTTATCATCGCCGCTCGGGTTTAGATTCAATCACTTCTCTAACTTACTTCTCCATTATTTTAATGAAATATATTTGTGCTCAGCCCCATCAACATTTCAAAGCTCATCCCATCATCACTGTACGACGGCTCGTCACATCAATAACATATTTATGTATCTTTCGAATGTTTACAACTTACAATGCTCACACGACAACCCAAGGGTCAAGGGTTAACTAACCGAAAAGAAAGAAATGTAAAGATAAATTTGATTGACGTAATTCAAGTAGCCTGATTTTTGAACTTTGATCATATTATTATGAACTTTTACTCATACATTTCATCGTCTCCCTTTTGGGGTTCCGAGAGAATAAAATAAATGATTTCAAGGCCAAGTTCCTCTACTTGTTCTACGTACGTACGATTAGCTAATCAAATACTTTCAAGCAGTTTTGACTAACAGGAAAGTAAACAACTTGGGGTATCTGGTCTTCCACTTACGTATGCATTTACGATTCCCAATTCCCACAATAGAATAATGGTTAAATTAAAACTATACGTGCAAGTACTGCACATCTGCATTTGTGGTAGTGTCTCCCATTTTTTTGGAGAGTTTCATAGACTTCGTAGTCAGTAACTTCACGAAAGTAAATCCGACCTGTTTTAAGGTATCCTGTAAAAAGTTTAAGTTTATGGCCGGAATGGGGTTCTGGGTCATTCTTTTCAGGAAATCTATGAGATGGTTTTGAGTTGTCATAATTCATATCACAATTCATATACATCAAATAAAGTTCCAAGCTTTTGTTATCTCTCTACTAGCATAGCTTATTTCTTGGTTTGGTTGCTTGTTACTTCTACTCAAGTCGGATTTCTTAATAGGTATGCATGCAATGCATATTATGCCTTCCTTCCCTCAATCTTATGTAAATGAGGATGTAAAACTTATTTTCTTTGTTGGAGACTGCAGTCTGTCAATGTGCATCAGGAATTTCAGGACTATATAATATCGTATAGCTCAAGTTCAAATGCTCCGTTGGATGTTGGATTCTATATAATCTCTACAAACACAAAAGTAACAAAATATAAGCTGGCTTCCGTTTTGATTTTTAGTTGACCACTCTCAACATACTTTCCTCCAAGCTCAACCAACTTCAAATTCTCCATAGACAGAAAAGCGAGTCGAATCTTATAGGTTTTAAAATAAAAATATTTTAAATAAGATATTCTCTGGTGGCTTTAATTAAGATTTTGATAGAGGTGACCGAGCGACAATAGATTCTGATTAAATATTCTACAGAAAGAGAGAGTCGAAAGTGTGAACCTCGATTCTTTATCATTCTATTTCGCTGATATCTTCAAGCCGGATTTGGATTCAGTCATACCTAATCACCCTTGACTTCAGATTCAGTTTTGCAGTTCCCACATGCAATTAGCTAAAGGTAAGCTTTTAAAAGTTGTCGGCATTCCTTCAAATGAGATTTAAAACTAGAATTTATACAAGAACATATAATCTTGTCGTCTGTGGATTTAGTAAAAAGATCTGAAAATTTGAATCAATCTCAGCAAAGGCGATTTTGTAAAGTTACAAAAATATTTGGTGCAAACTAACCATGAATTAATCTTGTGCTTCCATTCGTAAGAATTTATCTTCATAATATTATTGGGCCTTTTGGATTATAAGACTTTTACATCTAGTTCGTTACATGAAGTTATTACAGCCCAATTAGAAACTGAATATTGTAATTAGTAAGCTGCAATACAATAGTGTTTTACATTCATCAGCATCTTCGTGTTCTTGGATGATGTGATGACGCTTGCATATTACAGGGCAAAAAGCTTTTGAAATCTTTAGCAAAGGAACACACACACGTGGAGTAGTGGTAAGAAGACATAAGTTAACGCACTGCATGTTTTCAATGTATTAAATTAAATGGACTGAATAGAAAGGGCTATAGACTACACACCGCACCGTCTTGTCACATTACGTTCGACGAATCACGTATTCAACTTTCCCTTTTTCATAACAACATCTGAATATCAACGTAACATATTATGCATATTATCGTTAGTCATTACCATAAAGCTTCTTGACGATATTTGTGTTGCATATATATTGTATGGTCATAGTCAATATTTTACCGCATTTTCAACTTTTCATGATAATTAATTTCCTATCACCTATAAATATTATCGAAAATAATAACTTCTTGACTTGTCTTGGTGTCCTCCTCAATCTGGCCACCAGTCACAACACTCACAACTGAAGTTGTTTACGAAAATAAATACTAACAACATCTAAATATTTTTTCGTTTTCTAAGGTTTCTATCGACTTTGACTATACCGTGTTAGTGGAACCTTTTGAACAATAAAGGCCAGTGAGCCACTCCACCGACACTGTACTAGTGTATCCGTACCAGAATTTGAGGGATCCGAAATTATGTTCCTAAAGTTTATTATGAACACCAAATGGCTTTGTAGAAAAACTGTAGACACAAAAAGCAGACCGTTCATTGTTGTAAGTAAAACTGGAATCAGCTGAATCTCGATAATTATAATCGTCGTTCGTAAGCTTTTAATTGAAAAACGAAATATAATTTGAACAGGTACTAGTTATCGCCTTGCTCATGTTAAACACATCAGGAACCCCTGTATCGGCAGAAGCGGATGCGACCACAGCCCACATGAGTCGACCAAATCGAGAGAGTGGATTAGAGAGATTTCTTGGCCTAGGAGTCGTGTTTCCGTACCCGTATTTTCAAAGGTAATAAAATGTTGCTCTTAGGTACATATATCCGTGGAAAGAATTCCTTTAAAAACTATATTTGTTGTGTTCACATATTTATCCAGGCCCAAGTACAGATATCCGGTATATGACAGAAGTGGACGTGGCTATTTAGTTTACGGATATGGTGGACAAGAAACGTTTCCCTACACTGAATTCAACCCCACCGATGGCCATCACTGATTCTCAGATTACTACATAAGTTAAACAATTTGACGATGCATCTGAAGTAAGTGACGATGCTAACCTAATCTGGGTTTTTTCATATCTCTAAATGTATGGTTATCTTATTAACTGAATTATCCATCACATATTACTTATTAGACTATAGTATTATTCATACTGTGAACGGTGATTATTATTTTAAAAGAAATAACAAGCGCACATCTAGCGTTCGAAATAATTGTTATTTTCTTTTAATTTGTGTTTAGGACATTGAAAGTTTTCAATTCAAGAATTTAGATATTTGAAATGGTGGAAAAAATATTTGGTATTTGTTTCTGGACTTACAAAAAAGTTACTTACAACGTACATGTAGTTATTAACTATGTTAATAGCGAGTTCAAAAGCTTACGGTCGGAGTGAGTCAGACTGTAATCACAGGAAAAACTTAGTCGACAATTTGGCCATATAAGTAGTACAAAGTCGTTATATTGTTACAGCCCAATTAGGCAATTATTCAGAAGACCTAATTTTCAATAGTGTACACAGAGATAGAGACATCTAAAAGAGACAATTGAATTGTCGGATCTGCATATGTACACATGTTATACGTGATCGTTGTCCGATGAAATTCATTGCGGCTCAAAAAAGAGCTTATTAAACTCTCAATAAAGAACCCATAGGAAGTCCGGGATTGTTTGAGTCAAGATATTGACTGCACTTTACTGGAGAACCATGATATTTAGAATCCCACCCGGCCGCATTTGATCTTTTATCAGATTTCCCTTCGGCTTCAATTCTACTGTTCAGTTCCAAAAAATGTTTCAGATAGTGTGCAAAGGCCTCTTCATCATTCCATTGATGCCATGAACCGGGATTTTTGGTCAATTCCTGAAAACAATGATGTTTTTTCTGTTCAACCCCGTCGTGGTTCAGAAGAACTCCTAGATCAACTCTCGAATTGGCACTCATCCGATTCTTCCACATAGTATCTGAAGATACGTGAGGCAGAGAGTAAGACCCCGGGATGTCTCTCAAGAACGGAATATCTGTATCATTTTCATCTCCGAGTATTAAATCTTCAGCTTCCATCAGGCGAATCATTTCTTTATGATTGATATTTTTTGATTCGTAAGAAATTGGCAGTTTACTGGAAGTAGTGTTGGCAAATCCTGGGTGTCGACAGGATAAAGTTATTGAATTCATGGTTGAGAGTGAATCGATACTTGAGGTGATGAAGCCCTTTGATAGAAGAAATATTTGGGGAGCCAATAAAGACGAGGTCAGCAGAGTCGCAATGAGGGTAGCGTAAGTCATATATGCAGCTGTAATCACCTGTCAACAGAATAAATAAGTTCATTGAATTAATGAATTAAATTACAACTTCAAAATACAAAATCAACACACTTAATGACTTAAGATAACTCAGACAGATTATTTTAGTCGAAAATCCATTCTAAAAATATCAGCCCACAGTAAATAAACATGAAGTGTCTATCACCTTTACACAATTTTCATACAAAGTCGGCCAGATCAAATTCCACGATAGCAAAGTATTTGTCAAGTTTCCAAGTTCTGTGTACGTAAACCACCCCCGACGTATTCCTTGGTCCAATGCCAGTTTTAATTCCAGTCTTTGTAGGATTTTGTCGTATTCTTCTTTTGATACGTTGACTCGCCAGTCCTAAATAGCGATTCAGAATAACAATAAAACATGGATCTGTAAAATATTGATTTTAGTTTATAAAATGAACGTACGATAGCAGTCAAAAATTCTAATTCCAATCGGTTAAGAATTTTAAGCTCCATGTGTGCCGATGTTGCCCATTCATCATTAAATATTCCCAAATCTTCTCCATCATCCTGCATAAACTTGCTCGCCACCAGCTACAAACCAAAAGTTAGATAATTAATAATTACGAAAACTACAGTGGTACATTCTAGCACCGAATTTAATCGTCCGACTTCGTGCGCGACATACCAATGAAACAACGAACAATTCTGAAGGTTTGATGGAGTTTAGATAACCAGGGTTATGTCCCGAGAGTCTTTCCAAGTAAATCAGAGCCATTATCAAAGCGGTTGGAGACACACAGGCATTTCGTCCAATTTCAGCAGCCATTTCCACGTCCAAGAATTCTAGTGTATCTTTCCGAGCTGTACTAGCGAAGGTGTTTACTGCCAGCACTAAAAATATTCAATTTATATTAGCTATGCACTATGATCGATTCTATGTACAATGGAAAATAAACAATTTAATTGTAATATTTGTAATGCAATCGCACATACTTGTCAACGGTAATGAAGGCCTGGGGGTTGAAGGCAGTTTATTTGCAAAATAAAATGTCTTTGCCATTCTCTCACAGAGATTCGAGTGGTCCATGAAAGATTCTTCTTCCCCGAAGTCGGAATCCTGTGCTATTTCTTTAGACACTTTCTTCGCGGTTTTGACCTCCTTGGTACCCTTTTCTTGGTCCTTCTTCGTCGCAGAAAAGCCTGGTGTCCTTCGACGCCATTTTACCGGAGTCTTATTCCGATTGTATTTAGAGGGGGTCCGCGGTGAAGCAGGTCTATTTCCTATGCCCGCCACTTCTGCTGCCACTGCCGTTATGGATGTTGGAGCCATCCTTTCTGCTCCACTCCAATCAATGTCTAAAAAAGGTGAAGATTGTAAACTTTCCGTGAACTTTTGCGCTGAAAAAATACGCGTATGTATACTGAAAGATGTTTAACAACTTATCAAAATCTCTAAATAAACCTACTTCCTGGTTAAAGGGGTCAAAGTTTGAAGCACATGATCAAACGCTCTTAAAAAAATTCTTGTTCTAGGGGTTTGGTTTGGTCACAAGTGTTTCTCTCAGTTAGACGATGAGTAATTTGTAAATGAATGTACGGGGGGGGGGGATTATTGAGGATTGCGTTGTCTAAGATGAATTCGACTATACACTATACAGTCATATACAGATCACAAATCAGCTCTATACACATCAGGCGATCCAGCATGTTCCATGAAAATAAATGGAGTTGGAAATGAAAACGTAATTACATACCCGAAGGGATGACGATCAATCTTGCAGAAAGATGGAAGGAATATTCTTAACCAAAGGCAAACCAGTCGAACATTAATTTTTTATAGATTACTAAGATTACTGATACTAGGGGCTGACAGGCCCGTCGAGCGGGCCACACATTAATAAAATTTAAATCATTTGGCAAGCGCGTTAGAAC
>JAQFYM010002367.1:0-24130 GCA_034694785.1 Agrenia bidenticulata | reverse complement strand
GGATTTCATACAAAGTCAAGAAATTATACGAACCAACAAGCTCGTCTTTAGAATGTAGTTATGCTAGTGCAAGAGCCAACGTGGAATCGTTGAATGAATGTTGGATGTAACGATAATGAATGCTATAATGAAATCCAATGGGATCGCATCAAATCTTCTCAAGATTAGTCCAGCAGTTCCAATGTCCCAAAGTTCAGTTCCACCACTGGCAGAGCATGTACGAGACTGTAGCTCATGTCGGGTTCCGAAATCCGTCCGTCCATACTACTTTTCTTTTTAGCTTTAGGCAACTATGAGAGAATAAAAAATAGAGTTATGTCCGGCCTTAGTTTTTTATGCACACTCGGCAGTGTTAAAATCCCTAGGAGTAAAGCGAGAGATGCCCAGAGAGTTTAAGAATAGAAGAGAGAACGTATATTTAATCCTTTAGTTCATTCCTCGGTTTAATTGAGATTTGCTGAGGAATAAAACCTCATTCTTAATTCTCTATTTGCCATTCCACTCTCCTTGGGGGATTGAATGAAATTTAATCTCATTCACAGAGGCGTAGGTGGGTTTAATAACATGGTGAGATGCATTTAGGTAGAGTGTAGTGGTGGAGTGTAGAGGTAGAGGTAGGTAGCCTGCGATGCAGTTTTGTTTAAGGTCCATGAATTGATTCCGTACACTGCCTGGTTGGTTATTCAATATTTGATTTGGCTTTTGGTATTTGAAAATGATGAATAAATTGCATTCACTCCTACTACGTACTAGGATAATATGTTCAAGTCTTTATAGTAAGTGTTAGTTTTTGGAATGTTGAATAACCTAGGTTGGAGGAGAGATTGTATAGATAATGTGATATTGTATGGAACGGTGTGGTAGTGGTACTGTATGGTACATGGCACCATGGAATAGTGATATTTGAAGAGCCCAGACTGCTATATCTTTTTGTGTGTGCAGAGAGAGGGTTTAGTTGAGGGAAATTGATTATTGCATAATGCAGTGGTGCATTTTGATTGAATTGAATGAAGCTGAATTGATGATTGGTATCAAATCATGAAATCATCAAGGTTGAATCAGCTAGAGGTCTCATTATATTGGATTCTTATTGGATTTTGATTGGCAGAGTTTTTATACACATCTCAGGCATCTTATGATCGGTTGGGAAGAAGAATGTGGATTTTAGTTCAAGTACATCCCAATACTAGATGGTCATGTGGGTAGTAGGTATTTAATTTTTTTTAGAACAAGGATCTGCTTCTTTTTAAATATAACGTGTATATTATATTGTAGTAGTACGACTTACGAGTCTCGTATGCTGTGAGTAAAAGGGAATAATAATATATTTCTCAAGTCCCACTCGACATATCATTCAAAGGACCCATGCGTGTTTACAAAGGGTCTCTCTCTCTCTCTAGATCTGAGGATTTTTAGTACCGGAGTTTATAGGAGGATTGTGTGTAGAGAGAGAAAAGAAATCCCGGTGGAATTTCAAACCTTTAAAAACTCCTCCATAAGAGGTAATAAAGCTAATGAATGACAAGACAGGAAAAGGGTCTCTCTCTGGAAGAAATCTGTTCCTTGAGAATTTATCGCCCGAGATAAAACGGACTCGTTGTTCTTGAGCTGAAATCTTGACTTTTCTACAGACTCACAGTTTGGTCATTAGCGAGCAAGTTTGAGATAATTGTACTTTCGTACTGAGCAAGGAACTTCAATCCAATCCATCAAGGGCCCATCCACATAGTACCACTGACCTAGAATAGTACCAGTTGAAAGGACTGGAGTTTTAAAAGCTTACAAGGTTCCGGACTTGAGACTACCTTTTAGCCCTTACTTTTAAACTCATACATCGGAGAATCTCTAGAGCTGTTATTTTATGTTGACCTGCACCACCAAAAGTTTACAACTTGTTTGAACCCCCCCCCCGCCACCCTTAGCATATTCTTGGATTCATGTTGGATGATGATGTACGCAGTGCACGACCCTTGATAATGAGTAGAGGAGGAAGACAGGGATTTTAAAGCAGGATTGTAAACTTGCTGCGAGTTTCTGAAAGAACAGATTGGTATTTAAAGTTACTTGCTTCACCGAAAAACTCTTGCAAGTTTTGGTAGATAGAAGATTGAGGATCTCGAGATGTAGTTTAGGCTATAGCTCTACAGTCTATACACATTCGCTATCTAATCTGAAAGGACTCACTCCATTATTTTCATGATGATGATGATGATGAGGCGTCCATGCTCTATCTTCTACAGGGTTATTTAATCTAGACTTGCAGTTGCAATTGCTTTGCGTCGCCTTCATTTCAACATTTCCAACATTTCCAAGCTCCAAATCTCCAACTACAACTCTCTTGTCTGAAAAAATAGTTAAAAAGTTGGATGATCGTTGTAGAGTAGCGTAGAGTGTAGAGATTGTAGTAGTATTGTTTATTGTATGGAACGGGAATGTTATGTTATGCCGATGCTGCTGGTCTGGTTTGGTTTACTCTGTGATTTGAAATTTTTTACGGCCATCCATTGATTCCACCATGAGTAGCTCGGAACTAAAGAGTTCTTTGTTCCCTATGGGTTGACAGGGCCAGGAGGTAGGGTAGTCCAAGGGGAGTTTCAAAAAGTAGGATGTGGATGGCATCTTGTTAAAAGTGTGAGCTTGTGTGGATAAAAAGCAGAGAAACCGGCTCGAGAAGGAATATTAACCGGGAGATAGGGAGATTTGTACAGGGATTAGAAAATTACCTATTGCCAAATTAGGAGAGATTATAAAATATAAGGGAGTGTAGAACATGTAACCTGTAAGTGGGGATGAAGTGTAATGGAAAAATTAATGCCAAAATACATACCGATTTACTACAAATCTCACTTCTAATAATGTCTATGATTCTGGCTCTTCTAGCCTCCTCAAAAATTTAGACTCAAAACTCAAAAGCTCTTGACGAATCCCCGTAAATTCAACCACACGTTTTATATCAAAGAGCAAAGGTCAATCCAGGCTTTGGGATTATGAGCTCCATCCGGGATTTGACTACATAGGGCTTCACTCTCAAAAGATTACATGGTCGGGTATTCTACAAGGGTGAAGTCACCACCCTGTAAGCTTTTCAACTCCATATTAGTGATTATGCATACTGGTGTGGTGTGCATCCACTCAATGTGTCTTTATAAATGATCCCCACGGACTCCCTTTTTCCATTCCATTTCACCCTGCCCAGTTAGAGAGCTGAGAGATTGAACTTGAGCGTGTTGTTATTGTACAGTTGGATGTAATGAACTTTTTGTTGGGAGGATCGAGACCCTTTCTATACACACTCGCTTCTTATTAATCTTCTTTGTTGTGTTAGACCTGTTTTTGACCTAGGCCTGGAAGAGTCGGAGGCGAGGGTTGGATTTTGAGCTCAGGCCCTTTTAGTTTAGTAATATAATAAATTGATTCGGGACTGGGACTCCACACTTCACTAGAGTTAGTGGGATTGGATTGAAGGTCGTAAAGATTGAATCTGTGCGTGAATCACATTCACAATGGGATGGATCCTCGTCCACTCGGATTGTTTGATCTTGGCTCCAATATCATTCCTCTCTCAGAAGGCAAGTGAGATGCGTTACAATTTACAATCGATTTCAATTTTCAATCCCTCTCTGGCCGACAGTCTCCTTTAGATTTGATGTGGACGTGGAGTTGGGAAATGATGTTAATCTCATGTCAGATGGGGAATGTTGTGTGTGTATGTCTATATGTATTTATTCCATCCACTCTCTCACACGGTCTCTTTGAGCATCTAGTTTTTCTTTGAGTTTTTTAAAGACGAAATCTCATTCTCTAATGTTTGTAAATGGGTGATTTGATGGACAGGTAGAGTTTGGAGTTGAGGGAATCGGATTAGTGTAAGGCACCGCTTATCTTTGACTTTGGACTCACTTGTAGGATGTGGGTTTTTATTTGTATGATATAAGTGGGGGTTTGGAGCCGACAAGGTTAGCTTGAGCTAAGACCATGGGATTAAGTTGATTTTAATGGTAATGAAATACTAATGATTTTTATTGTCTCTTGTATTTTTTCAGGTAAGTTTTGCAAGCCTTTTTGGATTTTTTTATGTCTACTATCTGATCTGCGGTACTCTCTCGTAGTCTTTCAAATGTGCTGAACGGGGTAAGAATTTTTTTAATATTGGGAAAGTTATATTACACAGCAGTAAGTAGTAGTTACACATACGATCTGGTTATTTTCTATTGGCTCCTTTGTGGAAAAAGTTCTTGACGCAAAACTTTGAGTCTAGGTTAAAATATATAACGCTGATCTCAGGTTGGTAAAATCCCATAGATTTAAATTTCCATTCCATATTAATCCATATACATATAGATGTATAGTATCCATTGTCAATAATAGGACAAAGCGGATCAAAGGTCATTGAGCATGGAGCTATGAAAGTATCTCGTCTAGTCCTGAACCACTTGTCCATCCGTGTATAAGTCCCTTTGTCTTCAAGTACCTCCAAGTCGGTACCTCAGACGAGTAAGATTTTTTTTATTAAAGAGAAAAGTCAAATTTGCACTGTGTGACAGGAGTCAAATCAAGCTTTATTGTCAAAGAGGGGGAATGCCTTGGTCAATATTTGAAAGAGTCAAAAAGTAAGGGCTTGTGAGATGAGGGCTGATATCAAAGCGATTTCCTAGACTCCCAAATCTCCATCTACTCTGAGGCTCCTACTTTCTTTTATTATGTATTTTAGAATTTTCTAATCTACTTTCTATGACATTTCCCTCTAGAATGTACGAGTTTGTAAAATAATAAGTCACATCCTAGTGGACTCGGTTCTAGCTCTAGTTCTAGTCTGTTGCGGGTACTTGAATTTTTCCCCCGGAGGAAAAAATGTTCAAGAAGCAACACTAGACTCTTCGAGTACAATAAGCTCTTCTTTTTTAACATATACAGTGTGTCTCCATAACAGTCAACTCGAAATTCAGAGTTTGGGCTCACAGGGTTGACTTTCCCCTCTGAGATTTTGAGACTTTGAGACTTTACCCGCATTCCGTATTCAGTTTTCAGTTGATTTCCGATCTACGAAGGATAGGCTGGCATAGAGTCTTTACATGGCATGAAATATAGATGGATAGAAAAGACTGCAGGGCCTTCCAGCCCATACGAAGTAGAACAGAATATACAACTGAACGGCAAAAACACAGGCTTATCTGAACTCGTATACATTTATATAGGTAGCGTGCCTTGTGATAGGTTATCATTCCGGGAGAATATATTTGACGGATCCGAAGTCCCTAATGCTGAATTTATATAAGGCTACCCAACTACCTTCGGCACAAATGTACAATGTACATATATAAGTCTATCTACATATATTTGTATGTAAAATCCTTCAAGGTACTTATCTTTATTCCAATATTCTCGAAAAAGAGAGAACCCGTCCGCGGGGATAAGTGCCACGGGCAACTCCCTCTTGTCGTCATCCTTTAGTGTTTTATATGGCTTTGAGCCTCAATATCATTCAATATACGAGAGCATTATTATAATAAATTTCTAGGTAGTCCCTTTACTATGCTACTACCACTAGCTCCAAGATTTGATATACAAGTGCACAAGTACTATTACAGAGTCTCTCTGTCTTGAGTCAGGGTGAGAGTACGGATGATGGAGTAAAGCCGTGTTCAATTCTATTAAAAATATCTTGCATATATGAAAGTGAAGTTTTAGATTTTTTCTTTCAAGAATGTTCAAAGGAGAGAATACACAAGCTACGATAGGAACTGTGTCGCAGTCTTGCTGGGAGATCTCGAGGATTCAATCATGCCACCACCAACCGATGATAGTTGCATCAGATGCCTAACGCTAGCCTATATACAGTAAAGTCAACACTGTCAAGGTACTAGGGAGAAAAGTTAGTTCCGAAAACAGAGGGACGGAAGTATTTCCAAAGCTTCTTGGATAAGGTTGGCCAAGTTGTAAAGGGGTGGGATATGTGCCTTAATATACGTGGCTTATATCTCCTACCTTGTGAAAGGGTGGAGATGCAAGTTGGGCTCTGAGGTGTAAGAGGCTTTGTGTCTAAATTTGCTAGTTTCTCTAAACTAAATTACGACATAGAGAAATAGAGTGTTCCAGTACGTCCCTGACATGAATCCGATATTAGTAGACCCACTGCTGAGTTGAACATTGAACCAGGAGGATTTTCCTTTCTCTCTTAGTTCAATTTCCATCTATTTGATTCAGTTATCATGGCCTACGTAGTTTTTTCTTATTCATAGATTCATATTTTTATTGTAAGAGGAGGAGGATATATATAAGGAATCAAAGAAGAGCAGACTCTAGTCAGTCCGTCGTAGAGAGTGGTAATATAATGGTACGCTGTGTCTGCTAGAGCCAATATAGTTTTTTTCTGAGGGACGGGTTTCATCCTTGTATAAATGTACTTGGGTTTGTTGGAGCATACGCGACTTTTTTCTAACCCGGGTATCGGATATTTTATTTTTGCTTTGGGGTTAACTCTGGTAATATTGGACTGAAGATGAAGGCCTGTGTGGGTTCCATTTTTCTATTGACAAAATATGATGACTATTATAAAAGTGGATGTATGGATCCATATGTATGTATGAAGTACCCTGCTGGCTAGCTTTGCGAGTTCTCTGTGTACTGAGTCGTACTCTTTAGATTTAGTATAGGAAAAACCAGAGGTTGAGGGCATTGGATGAGGATCGTAGGGCACGTAGTAAAGTAGTAGGAAGTTGAGAGAGCGATATCCACCAAGGCCTGCTAAGCCTGAGCCTTCAACTCAACAATCCTTTTGAATGGAACAGAAAGGATAATATGAATTTATTTGGAATTCTTTGAAATGCAGACATATTTTCTACTTATGTTTGCATAGCCTTCTTCACAAATCCATGGATTTGTTCTACAGGAACTCATGTGTGTACCTACGTAGCCCGACGGTTGTATTAGATCCGATAATATAAAGAGGGACTTGAGGAAATCTCGTATTTTCTAGTACAAAGTAAGCTGGGCGTGCCACTCCCTTCAAAAATGTATCATACTACATTGCCATGGATTATTATTACCCGGCCAACTAGGACCTCCAAGACTTTCGAAGTCAAAGGGCAAAGGAGAAAAGGAAAGTAAGATTGAAGGTAGAAATAAGGAGAATCGCATTGCGGTTGTAGAATCTACGAGACGTACGTTACAGAGAGCTCTCTCCGTTAGTTCATCTTGATGAGGTCGTTCACATGTTATTCTACCTCTGACCTCAAAGGTCATGGCTCAGGGGGAAGTAGTAATAGCATAGAGATGAAGTTGATTCCTTGTGGGGTTGTGGTATCGACTGAGGATTATGGATTATGGACGCCCCTTCAAGTATGAAAAGCTAAGGACTTTTTTGTACTTCTTGGCTCCCAGTTTTTGGGCTTTGATACTTTGAGAGAGTCCAGAATTGGATTCCAGCTTCACATTCACTTACAAGTGGGATGTAGTTAAGACTCACACGGGTAGTATTATGTTGGTGGAGCCGAAAACGGATATTAGATATGGATTATTGGAGGAAGTTGTCGGAAACTAGCTCGGATATGGAATGAACATCCTCGTGTCGAATTTGAAATAAGTTTTACTTGTAGAGACGAACTGTTTAGCTTCAGTCTTAGTATATAGGACGTGGTAGGCAGTTTGGATGTTCGATGGATCAAACGACTTGACATGGACGTACAGGAATGTACTTTAAGATTTCCTTAAAAAAATCTATAAAACCAAGGAAAAAGGCTTGAAACTTTAAACTGGGTTGAATGAAATGAACACCAGCACCGTTTCTATATTATAAAAAAAGCTATTGTGCATTCATATTCCATTATCCATATGCATATAGAGTGACAGTGACTTTAAGAAATGAATCCAGCCCATTGGAATTAGCAATGGGATCGTTACTGTTAAAAAATTGAAAGGATCCCAGAGCTTCATGTCGCTTCGCAGGGGAGCATGTATTTAAAAAGTCTTTACTGTAATTGAATTTCCAGGAAAGCCTCGCGATTCACAATGCAGAAGGTGTTACAATGCAAAGGGTTGTTAAATTTTAAATGTAATGCATTGCATATTGTAGTCGATAGAAGGTTCAGCAACTTGACTACATACCTGATATCATACCGAGTCTAAACTCGTATAAAATATTCCCTATACATGTAATAATAATGTGTGTACAAGAATGAAATTTGAATCGTGGTAAATTGAATAGAAATGACACTCAATGATCAGCTCTCTGCAATATCCGTCCATTCTTCATTCATTTTTTATAATTTTTTTTCACCCTGTATTATTCACCTCTCAGTTCTCCATTCTCAACATGTATCTGAATTCTCAAGTCTAGCTTGAATGTTGGACTTTGGAGTAGTCAAAGAAGCGACGGTAACAATGCTTGATCTTTTTATTTAGAAAAAAAAACCTTGCAATAATACGATACAAATAGGTTCATTGGATAACAATAGTTCAAGTAGACCTTGGTAAAATATGAAATGAGTATTTAAATTTTCGGACAGATTGTCCCCCACCGTGCACTATCACCTTTACCATGGGGGTTTTGGTAGTCGGGGCTGTAGTGATTGCAATTTAAAATTCAGTAAAGTATATTGCGTTTACTACAGAGGGAAAATAGGAAATAATATGCTAAGGGTAATACGAGCTACAATGAGACTTGGGAATGACAATGGTGAATTGCAGAAATAGTGTAATGACGACGACGATCATGATGATGATGATGATGATGACAATGGTGATGCGAAGGGAATAATAACTGAATCCAAAGGAGTAGATAACTATGGAGGTAAAATGATGAGATGAGATCACATTTTGTACTTATCCATACCTGTCGATTGGATCTAAAGTTTAGAAGCCACCACACCACAGCATATTGGAGCCAATCTATTTCACATTGTATTTCCGTGTATTATCCACTTGGTAATTTCAAATCCTCAAAATCCCTTTGAGCGAGGACTCTAAGCCTTAGAGGATTGCAGCAGTTGACATTTTGTATTTATATCCCAGTTTGGATTCTAGTAGCCTCTAAACTAAACCACCTTTAGAATTGGGATTTTAGATGTCCATGTGTAATATAATCTGGTCCACACGATTCGATATGGTTTTCCATCTATTTTTTGATGAGAGAATGACAATGCGGAGCGAATCCGGGATGAATACAGAATGTTGGATCTTCAGTGTTCAAATTGACATCCATGATCCTATTGGGGATTTTTTTCCTCTCGATTTATCATTAGCCATTAGGAAGGGACTTGAGCAGGACGGAGAGGATTTGTAATTTATGTCCTCGTAATCTAGGTATTATTATAGTTGGCTACATGGCGATGAAAATTAATGAGTGCAGGGCAGAGGTCAAATCTTATAGATATTATGTATGACACTCTGTTTTTTTCCCTTCCTATTCTTGATATTTATTATCTCGAGTCTGTATCATAAATCCCAAGAACTTTTGATTGGATAGTATTGAAATATTTTAAATGACAAGCACTGGATCCCCAGAAACCCCACGTCACTGAAAAAAACATAAGTAAAAATCCTCCAGCATTTTTTAATAGCCCCATAATAATAAATTAAAAAATACGTATCAGCCTTTGGTACAGCCTTTAATAATGAATAAGGAAGATAAATCACCTAATCGCTTAGCCCATTGATTAGTTTAATTTTATTAAATTTAACCCCAGCCAGAGCAGACAGTTTTTTTTAAAAGTTCAAAGACATTTTTAAGCATCACTCTTGCACGGAGCATGATCTCATTGCAAATAATGGGCAAAGATAATAATAATTTAACCACTAACCATAATCAACAACTGGAGAATTCTTCTCTCTCTGTGTGCGTAGGGAATATAAAAGATATTGGATAAGCTCTCAGTTTTTATTTATTCCCCTTATTTATAAACCACATACGTGTCGTAACGATTGGATTGCATGGGACTTGGATTTTTATTCACAGCTGAATTCATTTGAGAAAAAAAGGGCAGATAAATAAAAGGTAATGCGAATCCACGGAGGAATAATCCTCATACGTGCACAATGGGAAGCTTAAATAGATTAATTAGATTCAAGACCATCCCACTTGAATCAAGCACCACATTCCACACTGTCCAGACGGGTAATGGAATTAAATGGGGGGGGGACTAGATCTAAAGAAAATGCAGGGATAACATGCGAATCCGTGTGACTGATCTGGGTAACTTACACTCGATATCATGTCAAGTGCAGAGAGCACTTTTTATTAACTACATTGTAACTGGTAACAAATGTCAGGGATATGGATTGGGGATGGGCATGAAGGATTAAAATCCGATCGGCTCAGGCCGTATTATATTATCAACTACGTTTCCGATCATACTGGGACTTGGTATCATTATTATTAAATTATTATTATTATTATTGTATGATGTGATTAGTTTTTGAAATGGGAAAGAATCTCCCACATCTCACGTGTTCCCATTAAGTGGGGGCTATAGTTTTCGTAAGTTATGATAATACGGTCGTGTATATAAATGCTCTACCTTGATGAGGAGTGTTAAGAAGCTTTTATACGATTATCAAAAACGGGTAATAAAAGCCAAGGGACTTGAGATTTACTGCGAGTATCGAGGATCGATTTTTTGGGCGTGAGATGTTAGTGAGTAGTTGGCCATGTAGTAAGTAGTAGATGCATTATTTTCAGCACAGGCTGACTCACTGTGATTGAGCTGATTTGATATCAATTGTACACATTGTGAGAGGAGCCAGATATCAGTGGGGCTTTATATGCAAATTTTATTATTTCCCAAATCTACTCTGCACAGTTGTGGATGGACAGGGTGGAAAACTACTGAAGATTAGAATCAACTCGAGATTCAAGAGTGATCGAGGATTCGAGTGTTTGGATTTGGGTTTAGGAAAAAAAATTCAGCACATCTCCAACTCTAATGACAAGAGCTATCTCTAGTATTAGTTTGTGGGGCTGTAAATATTTTTTTTATTACTCGGGGCTTGTAATGGAATTCTAGGATTGTGGTATAGAACTATGTAGAAGGATATTTTTTTCCCTGGTGAGATTTATGCTAATAAAGTAAATGATAATTTATCAATCGTTAGCTTGTTCCATTTGTAAGCGGTGGATTATTTTATTGTGCTGAGGAAAGGATGAGCAGAAGCGATCTATAGGGATAATAAGGACAGGATGACGATAGACGGGGATAATCGTGAGATGTTAGATTGTAAGAAATATATAAAAAAAAATGGTCGAGATTTTGCACAGCATGACAGCTCCTTGTTCAAGAAGCTTTGTTGCACCCTCGTATCTCATCCTCTCCTCCGGGGTAGTTAATGCAGGTAGTATCTCCACGTAACGAGAGCACTAAAAAGCCAGTTTCTGATGCTCAACTTTATGGGGAATCTTCGTGTTTAGCCATTTCATTACGAGGGTTTAGCTAATAGTAAATATTGTTATGTTGGCCATGTTCGAATCACAAAGGTAATCATGGGTAATAATGTGTAATGGTAACAAGTCGTAAAAAGTCAAGAGCCGGGGTGGAATCCATAATAAAGATGGGATACAATGGATACAATATGGGCCATAAATTAATATTCCAAATTTTAAAATCCATAGGTGGTTAGCACTTTTTACCCCTTTTTAACACTGCTCAAAAAGATTGAGGATCTTAGATAGAGAATATTCCTTTTAGTCAGGTGGAATACAAAAGTTGTTATTATCTTGCTGTTAATTTTTGGTGAACTGTGTGTTATTTTAAATACCTTTTTGACTCTAGATTTCTTTTAAACCCGTAGTGTTAGGTCAGAGAGTATAGGAGGGTGTATATTTTTGTAAGTGAGAAATTCCAAGATTGAACTTTCATAGTTTAATGGAAGTTAGACATGAAATAATATATATTGCTGATAAGTTTTTTTTCAATTTTTTTTTACCTCCCGAATAATTACTGGCAGCGTGTTTTTGGCAAAATGCGGATTTCTGATAGAGTTGCGTGTGTGAATTGTGAATTCCCTATAGGATTTTGCTCGTCTTTAGTATGTAATTATATATACGTATAAATTTCTCATTATCATCAAGCCTGGTTTTAATTTAGCTTTATTATCCATCCCTCCTCTCTCTCGTCTGCTGAGGCCACCTTTTTAATCCATTCGAGCTTCAAAGTTACAACTCCGCCACTTCCTTTGAACTTTTAATCGGGAGATAATGAAGAGTATCAACTACATTCCGCCTCTCTCTCTGCTCCTATATATGAGTGCAAATATTCTCGGGACTGAACTCATAATTTAGTAATGCTACACAATGCCTTTGACATTGCATTGTCCTGAAGGTGAACATGTTTCCAAGCGCTTTTAAACCCCGAAAGCTCAACTTTAGCTTCAATTGCAAACAACAAAAATACAGTTCCGTTCCCTCGACTTCAAATTTTATATAATTTACTTTTCGATCCCATAATTACTACCCGGCTTGTCCTGAATTCATCAGACCAGAGCTCAGCCCTAAACTTTCCATACTCGTCTTATATACTGACTTACCAATTTTGTAAACATAACTCGCGAAATACGCTAGGAAATGGCAGATAAACGTCAATCGTATTAAACATGGGAATTGCACCCACGGAACTGTGTATAGAATCCAAAATTCCATTAATTAATTTATTTTATTTATCTCATAGGAGTGATACCCTTACTTTTAAGGTAAATTGCATCACAGCATTAAGAACGACATTAAGAACAATAGGGATTTAAATGGTTCGAGTAAGTAGGTGAATTTGAATACGGGGGAAATGTTCTTGGTACTTGGAGTGTTTTATTTTTACGCAGATACTATTTATTTTGTAAATTCTCTAGCCCCTATAAATAAACATGAATCAAATTCATCAAATTGAAAATGCTTCATATGTGGCCGCTGTTTATAAGCGCTCTATTCTAAATACCAAAATCTCCATACCCTCATGTTATGTTTCCCTCTCTGTCTATTCCAGCTATTGAAGGTTTTGCACGGATTGAATAACAATAATCACGATATGCTGATATAAGGATTTTGATTATGATTATTTAGTCTTGTGCTCGGCCACCAATATCCAGTATAGTCCCCATATAGTACCCAACTCTCTAGTTAAGAATTAGCTTAAAAACTATATATAAAGATAATTGTGCATGCTCTAGAATAAGTTAAGCCCCCACTCACTTTACTACTCTCTACTACTGCACATACTATTTACTATTTTATTGCACCCGGCCGAATATTCGCTCCTCTATTCCACTCCATCTGGAATAGTATAGTGAATGCAGATATGTTTTGTGTATAGTAACTCCGTAGGTTGTATTTAGTATTGGCAATTGGGATGGTATATTGAGCGTGTATCTGAAATGTTCTTTAGTTAAGTAAAGTAACACGGGCTCAAGGTCAGTGTATCATTGAATGCCTTTAGTATTTGCACGGAGTTGTACTAGTATAATAGTATCATCTCCTCTATACGTTAAATACCAGTGGTAATGTAATGGTAGTGTATATAGTAAAGTCAAGTTCAAGTTTGAATTCAATCCAGCCAGCCATTTTGACTACATGGAGGATAATGATGATTCTCTAGTGTGATGTGATGATGATGAGGAGGATGATGATATATAATACTGTAGCTTCTAAACTATATAGTTTCTCTAAGTCTAAAGTATATTATAAGGATGAAACTGAAAAGCCCATCATGACCACTACTACTACAACTACTATTATGCCATAATATTATAATAATCATAAAACACATAGAACTAATATAGGAATCGTACGAGCTGTGCTATAAGCTCTGAACTTTATACGAGATCGTATGTACCTAGATTTTATAGATCTTTCAAGATACTGGGCTCTCTCTGGTATCAACATCAAGCCTGAAATGAAATCTATTTCGTTACAAGAGAGTCTGAATGTGGTTAGAGAGAGAGAGAGAATATTATTTAGCTACGGGCTATGACTTGAACTACAACTAGCTACACTCTCTGCCCTGATGATGATGAGAGTAGTGGCTGAAGAGTGTAAATGTAATAGGAAATCCTTGTTGTATAGTCAAATCACACTCCAAGTTATGTTTAATTGTACAACTTCTCCTCTCTGGTGTAATTAACGACCTAAGGCTGCCTAAACTAAAGCTGGTTCACTTTTCCTCCTCTCTCTCTGTTCTGCTGGTGATGCTGATGACGAGACTCTCCCGAGAAATTCATTCAGGTTTCCCTGAGTTTTGTCCACTTGGAGAAACGAGATAGGGAGCCGAGTGTCTTCTTGGAAGGCTTGGAGGCTTCGATTTATCATAGAGTTGTAAGTTGTGGAGCTAGCATCAGCTTGGAGTAATTGGAGAGTCGTCTCTAGATTCAAAGTACAAAGTAGGAGAGAGGGGCTCGTGGCCAGTGGCCAAAAAGCTATGTAACTTTAAATTAGCCAGCAAGCTCAAGAAATAAATATACCGAGTTGTAAAACTAAATGTATGTATGTTACGTGGAGGATAGGAATTACGAATGGTGGTGGTACTGGTAAGGGTGTGGAGCTCTGTATCATTAGATTTAGGAGCTAGTAAGCTCACCTACATACAACCTACCGAAATTCTGACCTCCGATTGAGAGGATTAGAGTTGAAGTATTATATAATCCCTTGAAAATGCTGTATATTTCCCATGGGATGTCAAACATGAAGCTTTAGTGTCAAAGATTGGGAATGTGGTTAATCCTTAGGAGAATATACGACCCCATCAATTTTCGTTATTAGCCCTAGTTAGCAAATTTTTTCATGGAGGGGGGTTAGTGTTTTAAATTTTGAATTTTTGACAGCTTTTAAGAGATTCGGCTTTAAATTCCATGAAAACTTTGTGTTTCGTATTTATCATGTGTAGGTTGACCTCGGGTGTACTTTCAGAATGAGTGAGCATTGTGATTAATCAAGTCTTAATCCAAATCCAAATCTAACCAAATGTCTGTTGTATCCATTTACGCGATTACATGCATCCAACCGAGACCATCATTGGATTGGTACACAGTCTTTTCCCTTTAGATTTAGATACACGAGAATATCTAGAAATTCGCAAACCCAAATGTCTAGAAATACCAAACCGATATTCCACAAGCCGAGTGTATTATTCTAATGATTAGCACTTGATTTGCTGTAACATGCTCGCTTTATTATTTTTACTCTCTCAAGTCGTTAAAATTATGGATGAGATAAAGTGTCATTCAACGCTGAGGAATTTTGCACCGAGATTAATAAACATGGTATGGCATCGCCATGTCTGGAGAGTCCAAATGGCTCTGACACTCCATATCACATCACATCACATTTATGTATAAGTGTACAAGTGCAACTCATGGTATACCTAAATATATTTATTATCAAGCCTACACGAGTATAAAAGCGCTATAATAATTTTATAACCTTATTGTGAGGGATAAGATTGTACGTAGCATAATGCAGAGAGACGCGTAATACGTAATATGATGGCCTCTCGTCACCATTTACCCCCACCGTCGTGGATCGTATCACGCCAGACCTTGCAGCTTCATGTACTCGATATATAGTTGAAATACTCAGCTCGGGATTATTATAACAGTTGATTTTTTGCAAAGACCATAAAATTATAATTTATCATCTTGTTTTCTTCCCCGTCCACGAGAGCGTCAAGCAGTCCACATCTCAACAATAGATAGTGAGACTCGGAGACGGTATTAAAAATAACAGGAGCAGCTCAGGCTCACAAAGTTCGCATAACTCTCGTACATGGATTTATACTCACAACACTTGATGTTTAATAGCCCATCTTATGGTGATTAAAACTTGGGGAATAAAAACAGAACCGATGCCCCCCCCATCGTCTATTATGATTATTGCCAAGTAGACGCCTCGGCCGAGCAGCCTGTACTTATATAACGACTTGGGAGATGAATCACTGGACTGTCTTAAATTCAATTCTCTGTGTATTCATTTACGAGGACAAATATAGATCGGGATGCACACAATCACCTCATGCTCATCAAGTGTTAAGCATTCTCGTAGGGAGATATAATTATTGTTATTGAACTAAATTTTATTGCTCTGCCCTGCCTGCTAAAACGGATTCGACGAGCTCACCATTCCTTATGTGTGTGGGAGCGCCTGAGTTGGTAATTTTTGGATGTTGTTATAGACGTGGAATGATTAAAGGCTTTTAGAGCTTGAAACAAACAAACGCTCAAAGTTATAAAACGGATGGAATTTAGTATAACAATCAACTCTGTCTTGTCTATAGTAATAGTAGTGTGGCACTATCTGATAGCTTCAAGAGTAGTGCTCGCGTATATTGACGGATACACTTACTTATAAGGTTCGCTCTTTCTGGACGTAAAATTCATACAGGAATAAAATCCAATGAGTCTTTACGAGGTTTATGACGTGGTTTTAAATTGCTGGATGGTAATAAACATAAAATACAGATATTATCTTGGCCTATTCTCGTTCTTTTATTACAGTTATAGAGAGAGAGAGAGACGTCGACATTCAACCTCCGAGGAGTTTCATATTAAAAAGATAGCAAATAGTAATATCTTTTCCCAAGCTCGGCCACCTCAGTAGTAGTTGCTTAACCCTTTTGTTACAATACCAAATGAGACTTTCCCGATTGTGGAGATAGTGTCTGAGCCCTAGTAGTGCATGGCAGGTAGTAGTAGAAGAGAATGTGCACAAGGGCTGATGAGGATTCTTCCGACTAGCTAGGATGTAATCTCGACTATCAGATGCATCTGGGAATGTTAAGGTTCTGGAAAAGTATTAAATATTAAATGTAAGTACGTAGTAAATGCAGGGTCTTGATTCATCACCACCATGAGAATCCAGACGGCCGCCTGCTTCCCTCCGTGACTTAATTATTCTTTGAACATTTTTATTAGCGAAATTAAGCTCCTTTGAATCCACCGGCAATTATTTTCCGCCCTTGTTTTATAATAAGCAGGAGCCGGGGGATTAGCGTCTGGAGATTTTCATATAATGAGGAGTGATGATAAGTCATGAAGGGTAGTTCTTGGATCTTTCTAAAGATAAACAATTTACAATGGCCTACTGAGGTGGTCAGATGTTCTTACAGTTTGTATAATTATAAAAGATAAGGAATATTGTAATTTGGATTGAAAGGTGATATCTCATAGTTTTGCTGATTATCCCCTTTTTGCCCACGCATGCAATTAGCACAAATATTATGACTTGGGTTTAAGAGAGAAGGAAAAAATATTATGAGGATGTTGTTCCTTGGCTGTCTAAGGGAAAAAACATGTTGACAAATATTGTCCACACTGATCGGCTTTGTTATTAGTTATCGTAATGTTTTAGAAAATAGTCAGAGGGACTTTGAATGTGTGGAGACAAGCAGGACGTGAGGATAATGTGGAATTAAGTCTGCGTTGATAATTCTTGACATTTCTCGACATATCTAATTCTCCACGTCCACACTATTTATGGACCATGAATGGGAATGAGCCGGAGGGAAATGTATTGGATTTCAACTCTGAATTATTACAAGACACTAGAAATTATATTATACAGACACACGAGTATAAAAATTAGCGTATGGACACCCATCAGCCAACGACAGATATTTGTCAGCTATAAAAAAAAAAGTTAGCCTGTCGTTAGTGAGTGTTGCTGATTCCGAGTTATCCCTATCATTATTATCTTGGATAGGAAATGAAATCCGATATGTCAGAGGAGGAAACATGATTTTCGTTCTTGGTTTATGCCACAGTTTAATAGCACATACTGTCAGCTCTCTCTGGATACATAGAATGTGTGGTGTGTAACCAGAGGGACATGACAAGTCAGCTTTTAATGAATACGAATCGACAGCCTTATCAATTTATTCTTAGAACTCGGAATGTCCAAGTGTGACAAACGGTCTATATATACTCACACATACGATATCTTATAAGTTGGTACTTGTAAATACAAAGTACAAGACTGTGCAGGGAGACTTTGGAGCGGATATAAGAAATTTAATACACCTTTCCACCGTGTCATGCTAATAATATATCAACGTAGGACCTGGATTTTTCGAAACAGTTTAAATTACTCGAATATTTCATCCTGCCACACTTTCGTGAAGAAAAAAAAAAAACAGAACGACAAATGAGTTACATGAGCTTTTGAGTTTTGAGGTTGGAGGATGTGAGTGAAATCGTATATGGTTGAGTCCTCTCCTCTCGCTGACTCGGCCATTATCGTTGGCTAGTGTCTTTGAAGCTCAAGACATGTGATTATTATTGTTGATTGTAGCAAGTTTAAAAAATAAAAAAAGTTCAAAGGTGCTTAAACTCATCATGGGAGCAAAATCAGCAGCTTTGTTCCAAGCACAACATAAATCACTCTTGTTTGGATCAACTTTGAGATTAGATTAGTATAAACAAAGCTAAAGGCCCAGAAGAGTCCGTCCCAGCCTTATAGAATTGTGTAGCAGTGTGTGGTGACAAACAAAAGGGCTTTTTCAAACTCCACTAACTGCTGTGTGTGAGCATAAACTTTTTTGAGCGATGGTTGTGAAAATCCATTGTATTATTTATCTGTCATGCCTGACTTTTGAAAGGTTTTTAAAATTTCCTTAACAGACCGAGTAGGCGTCAACATTAACTTTAAGGACATGATAACGAACCTCGGCCTAAGCCTTAAGTTGTGCGAATAATGAGATCCAAGATGAATAAGAGGTCTACAAAAGGAATATAAAGACTAGAGGGTCATTCACTAGTTGGGGTCACGAGTTTCAAATCTCTTAAAGCTCATGTTTTTTAAAGCTCATCTCTTTTGGACTAGTTCGTTCGAGATTGAAATCTTTGCATGACCCCCACGGAAGAATAATGTCCCTAGAAGGCTAACTAACTTTAAGAAAAGGAAATGAGATTGAGAAGAAGGGATTATATATTGTTTATATACGGAAAGCAAATAAATATAGTCCCTTTATTTTTCGTCTCCTTTAAGTATGTTGGCGTTTTTGTTGAAAATGAAGTGGTGATGAATGCTGATGGTTGTTTTGTTTCGTCCACACTTCACCGCCCTCATTTTCTCCAGTTTCTACTCATTTTTTATTTAATGGATTCACATTCTTTAATGCTCAATGTGAACTTTAAGCTATGGCCTTATAAACAGTATTAACAGCAGAGAGAGAGAGAGAGACGCGAAACTGCGGGAGAAAACTATCAACTCCTCTAATAATACATTAAACTAGAGTCTAGGAATATATTCGTATACTACGGAGTAATCTAATTAATAGAATTGTGTCTGTGTATGCTCTACCGTAGAACTGAGGAAGATTGCAGATCTTGGTGCCTATTCCAGGAAATTTAGAAGAAGGCTTGATAGCAAGACTCTGAGTTTTAAGAGTGTAATTCGTAAAAAATAACTGATCTATGTATACTTATACGCACTAAAGTATATTAAAAATATATATATACAGAGATGGAGAGGGTATGAGATAATATTTAATTCAATAAAAAAAGGTTATCATCACAAGATAGGCCATTTACGTACAAAACTCCTCGATGGGTTTTTTACCCCTTTTTTCCATAATGGTCCGGAGGTCTAGAAAACATTCCAAGAGATTCGTGCAGAATCCATCGACTTGTTTACTACTAAAGAGAGAGGGACAGTTTAATATTAATTTAGCTCTAGATTATGACTCCATGGAGTTATTCCAGTTATGGAAGAGAGAGAGAGAGAGAGAGAGCTATTATAAAAAGGAACAAGAAGTGTTTAGAAAAATCTCCTAGTTTCTACTACCACCACGGGCTTGATTAGCCATATAGTATTATAGTAGTTGTGTACACATTTTATCATGTTTGGACAATATGCAGAGAGAGCCTTCTACATTTCATATAGACCATTAGCTCGAGGAACTATGGACTATAAAGTGGAGCCTTGAGTACTTGAGTTTGAAGATGCTGTTGAGTTTTCTGAAGAAAAAAAAATCCACAGTCCCTTTGACTTTTGACTATACTGACCTTGACTACTACTACTTCTCATGAGGAGTAATGGCTCCCTATAATATTCTGCATGGAGAGGATATTACGTGCTCGAGAATCGAGATGAGAGGAGAATGAAGAAGAAAAAATTCTAATTAAATTCTGGAGCGGAAAAAAGAGTCCCGATATTTCTCTGTGTAATGAAAAAAAGGCGGTGGTGGTGGTAGTAACATTATAAGGATAATATCCTATAATTAAAACAAGCTCGGATCTAATGATTTCCATGAACTCGTATTTCACCCTTTTCACCCTGACGAATCCCTTAAACTCAATGGAGCCTATCATGTTTTTCTCATGTTCTATAACACACTGTCTATGGATATTAGGATCACTTCTTAAGCTACTCCTCTTCAGTAGAGCTAAGTCATATTAGAATATAAACTCAGATTAAAAAAAATTCTAAATGAATGTGCCCCACTAAGTTCAAACTTGTGATTTATAATAAAAATTAAGCTCTCTGGATTTTTATACGCTGCTCATAACTTCTCCTATTTTTTATAAAATAAATATTCAAACGATCTACTTAATTTTTCTAAAGTTCATATGGATCCCGGAGTTTTTCAATCTGGCCCAGGATGCATAATAAAGTTAGTTGGTAGGGGCTGAGCTAGCTTTGTCGCTCTTCCTAAACATCTCTCTGTAGTATTAATGTAGTATTAAGTAGATGCTTATAGTATTTGGATGATTTGCCACGACTGACTGAGTGACGAGACATGGAGGAGATTGGAGATGGAAATATATATGCATATCCATAAGTAGTTTAGTTAGGACATTAGTTCCAGTCTTGTCTCAAATAATATATAATTATAAAATTCTCAAAGCTTTTTTCTCCCTATTCATCCATCCATAGATTAAACTTGCACGGCTATCAGCTCAGGTCTCTCTTCCTTTAACTTGAATTTGAAGGATGATGATCTACTGTACTTATATATCCCTCTCCAAGCTCTCCTATAAACATTAAATCATATATTATGGATCTATACATGTCATATCCAGTAACTTCTCAGATTCTCACTACCTCTCAGACATTGAATCTCTCAAGCTCCTTCTCTCTCAGACCAGACCATCTGAATTTCCTATGTATGTTCTTACATACGGGTTTTCGCAACGATTCCGAACTCGAAAACAGTTTGTGGAACGAGGATTTGATATTAGAGACTCGAGTTGAAGATGTTGAGCCTAAGGAGTCCATAGGGCTTGAGATTTAAATATATTTGATCCTGGCATTGTTCCTGGATCTCCCCTTCAAGGATTTTATGATGAAGGATTCAAGTGGAGTTGTGTGATTAGAAATTCATACATGGATTTGACTTGCTGGGAGCTTGAAATGTTCCATGACTTTCCCGGCTTGGCTCGGTTAGCTTCGGTCTGTCGATTTCTGCTTCCACCATCGACTTCGACTAAGCCCTCTTGTCAAGCTTTGATTCTAAAAAAATATAACTCTTTTTACACCTTACTAGTACGACTGCTTACTACTCTTACTACTACTACTACTACTACGTCCATTACTATTTCAAATACTATGCTCGTATACCCTCCCTATCTATAAAGCTTAGTGGCAATAAGAGATGGTTGAGAAATATTCAAACTTGAATGCACTTCTTATCCGTGGTAGTGCACATTCTATTGCACTGAACTTGCATTCCATTATCTCCAATCACCATAATATTACAGAGATCCCCTCGGCTTTGCCAACAGGGTATTAGAATCTAGAATCCGTATCGTCATTTCTATTTGCATTCTATTTCCAATCCTATGGAGGCTTCGTCATCTGGCCCTGCGATGCTAGTGTGTCGGTGTGTGAGGCTGATGACTTTTAAAATGAAATATGAGCATATTTTTGGGAAAATGAATTTCAGATGTAAAGAAAGAGCTGGAGAGAGAAGGAGCATGTTCCTTGTGAAGTTACCTCTTCTTGTCGAGTAAATAAATTGTCATTCCACATTCTGGATTATTTCATGAAACGTGAATATAGAGTTTGGTATTATGTCAAGAAGTTAATATACTAGGCAAAGACCTTGACTTTTGGCGTACATATATGATAAAGAATATAAAAGCCGGTCGGTTTAATTCCTAGGCTCAAAACTTAACATCTCAATTAGGAGATGGAAAATGTCTCTCCCTTGACACGAGCTATTATTAATGGCTCTGGTGGCTACTCTCTGTGTCGTAATCCTAGTAAGTAGTAAGTCGTCGTCCCAAGTCTCCAGTTCCAAGCTCTTCACAAGGACAAGAGCTCCACATTGGTAGTTTTGTATTTTGATAGCTCTCTCGAAACTCTTGAGTTAAGCCCGAGTTGACTAAAACTCAAAGTATATGAATGTATTTGACACTAGCAAAGATTTGATAACTGGATGAGGCTGAAGGAGCCGATATTTAAAGTTTAAGAAATTTAATTTATAGTCTGTGTGCATAAAGTGCCCATATACCTAGACGTGCGGAGATACACATAGGGTTATATTATCCTCTCGTCTGTACCCATAGATTTATGATAATTCATGAGTAGCATGAGCTCATAGCTTAAATATTATACAAGGTACTTAATTAGCAGACTGCCAAGAGGTGACTGACATGACGTGAGTATGGAAATGTATAAATTGTGCATAATGATACATTTGCCTTGAGAGGGACGGTAGACGATGAGGACGGGTAGCCATAGCCCAGACTGGTTTTAGATTTCCATTGATTTGGGTAAGTTGTGTATTTTTTACCGTCTCGTCTAGGTCTAGTAGTTCTGTGTGCACAAGTAGTTTTAGTTTCCGAATTTTTATCCGAATTGTTGTGAATTGAGCCTAGAAGGGAGGGTAAGCAACAGGATATTACGAAATGAGTAGCCCAAGTGTATGATTATTTTTTATTATTATCATACACTCCTCAATACACAAAAGGAGACGAGGTTTGACTCTTGTGTGCCATGCTTGATGAGATGATGAAGGTGTATGTGGTGATGATGAATTGATGAGCTTGGGAACCTATAGAGGAGCTCTGCAGAATAAATAAAAAGTGTGTGTCATATTCGATGAGAAGCTAAGGAAAAGTACAAAGTGTAGTCTGGGCCTTGCCTCCCTCAATGTAGTGCTAATGGGCGGGTGGATGGGCAAGTCTATTATATTTTATTAGGCTGCTATTATTCAATCCGCTACTATATATAAGTTCCCACTGTGGACCAAGCTACTAGCGATAATACCAAGCCCAAATAATGCTAGATTATTGGCTGGAATAGTTGGATAAGTAGTGGTGTGCGTAGCAGTTTGAAAAGTAGATAAGGGAGAAGTCTGTAGAATTCACGACTTATTAAGGGAATAATTCAATCACCCTATAGATTAGGGTGTAGGTGCTGTTGATTATAGAAGGAACTGGATTTAACCAACATTTATTACCGAGTAGGTAGTAAGTATGTAATATTTTACAGGACTTGACTCCATATCTCCGTATGTATACGAGCGGATTGGAATAGTTTAAGACGGATGTTCGATAATGACCTCACCCGTTAATCGGTTCGTTTGGTTCATAGAGTTGATGTAGTAGTTGTAGTTGTAGATGGTGGGATCGCGGGGTGGCTTATTTAGAGTTTGTCGGAATATCATTTCGTGTCGAATATATTGTAGTGAACTTGATAGTTTGATGGGATTTATATGCACATGGGATTTTTTATAAACATAAGCTATGGGTGTATACTTATTAAATATGAGATATGGACTAAGTTATGGATTGAAGGAGGTACGGGAGATTTTTTAGGGATAAAATTATGATCATTATCTCAGGGGAGCAGGAAATAGATGGCTTGGTCTGAATTTTAAATACCCCGTTCTGCAACAAGACCTCGAGACTCGAGAGAGTATTTTTCAGGATGTTTATATCAAAAATTTATTCCTTGTATTATGTGTACTAATTTGTCTAATAAATTATTTCCTTTCTGTTTCTTTACAGGTAAGAGTTTTTTCGGAACATTGTTTCATTTATCATTACTTGTGTGTGCTTGGCTTCGGTCATGCTACCACTCTCCCAGATGATGATGATACATACATGTACGTGAGCATAGCCTAAAAGAGCCGGTGAGGTATTTTTAGCCCGTTCGTTAGGGCTTATAGGATCACCTTTGTCTGTCTGTCCGTCCGTCTGTCCGTACGGACGATAA
>JAQFYM010002366.1:0-24146 GCA_034694785.1 Agrenia bidenticulata | reverse complement strand
ACTAATAATTGACATTTTTTTTTGCACTGCAAAAAACAAAAAAATATTAAATTTTCCTAGATAACGCAACATCAATTTCATGTAATACGCATGTAAAAAGTGTTCTTTACTACATATTCATGTATTTACAGTTAGTGCGTACATAAATACATTTTTTACAAATTTTGTGACGGATAAGCCTTACTTACGTGCACTTTGTGAAGCCTATATCATACTATTTACTTTTGAAAATTGTTCAAATAAGATATATATGGTTGCTATATACCGGGTTAATATATTTTTTTTACAATTATATTTTTTACAAAATAAAATAAAATTACACTAAATATAGATTTCAATATATTTAAGTTACTATATACTTAAAAAACACGCATACATGATTTCGTTAGCTAGAAGGTAAGTATCTTCTCTGTAAACGGCATCGTGTAAGATTTTCTTTATTTATTTATGTATTGTGATTTTTTAGGTATTTAAAACGTCTTTGTAACTTTTAAAAATAATTAATTTGTATAAAACAAACAGAAAATTTTAGCCGTGTCTGGTTTTGTCAAAAACAGTATATTGACCCACAGTTAATGCTAAAAAACTGTTTTATTATTATTTAGGGCAAAACTCTGTTCTACGTGAACATGTCATGACATGTGTTGACAGCAAAAGCAACATAATGTCAGAATTAGTATAACAACTGTTTGCTGTCATTTACTGTTTGTCGAAAAACTGTTTGCGACCAAGCCAGACAAACCGTTTAATTACAAGCCGTTTTTACTATACATAATATTGAGTTTTAAAGTTTTTATAGATTAAATTTTAAATTATAACATTCTAATATATCTTAGAACTTTTGTTATTATCTTAAAACATGCGTTAACAATTTATTGCTAATTTATAATTTGATTAGCAATGTTCAGCAATGCTGCGATCAGAATTTTTATGTATAATGTTTGCATTTAAATTTTTAGTACAACACATTTTTTTGCAAGTTTATTTTATACGTTTCAGATACGCTTGTCTTAGTAACAAATATTAATGTCAATATTAAATAAAACTTCATAAATGCCTTGTAACACTATAATATGTTTAATATACAAGAAATTTACTTTCAAAATCCGCTTTACAAAATATTTAAATTTGTACATAGCTTTTTTGCGTAAATTTTTTTATCCACTAATCCTTTTATAGACAAATCCTAAATTTTTCAAATCGCTAAACACTGCCAATTGTCATGTTAATTTTGTTTTCGCATGATTACATTTTTTTTGGCTGTAAACAGTCAGTGTATGAACGGTATTTGCTGCAAAATAGTTGCTTTTTTTATAAATTACATAAGAAAAAGTGTCAGAAAAAACTTTTAAATTTGCAAAAACTTTGGTTTTTGCAGATTTAAAGACAAAACAAGGAAAAAATTGTTCCCGCTATTTCAGACGCTAAGATGACTTTATTTTTGTTACTTTGGAACCTCTTAAAAAATAGTCAAAAATTCAGCACTTTAGAAATAAACAAAGAAACTGTGATGGCCGAGTAAGTTTGGTAATTTTTAGCTATGGGTTATATGCATGCGCCTCTTTGTGTGTGAAAAATTTTTCATGCATGTAGCAAATTCTGGTTATTATGCGAAATTTAATTTGTGCGCGTATGCGGCATTAAATTTTTAGTATAAAACTATTGTTGAGTGGCAGTAGGACAAATGGCAATCCGATACACTTTTAAAAATTGTGATTTCGTTTTTTTTTAATAGTTACAAAGGGGAAAGTTTTTTTGCTATGGAAGAAATGTACCGCAGTATACAAAAATTAAAATGTGCGCATAAATATTTTATATAAACGTATTTTTATTGCACCGCGCATACTACTGGCATAAAAATAAGCCCTAAAAACTTGCAAAATGAATTAGTGATACTAAAGGTAAAGATGCTGGTAAACACTTTAATTCCTACCAATACTAGCAAATAACAGATAAGTGTAAATAATTAACCCCACAACTAACTTGAATACTAAAAACGTGTATAAGTATGTGATGCAGCCTTTTCGCGGGTCTGAATTAGACATAATCAAATTTCTGCAATTTTATGTTAAATTGAGAGACATAAAAAAGAACCAAATCGTGATCATGCGACTGCTTAAGTTTATTGGTATACAACTCATTATTTCATTATTTTATAACCAATAAAAATTCAAAAATATGACTAAACAGTATAATTTCGGAATGGTTTTTAGTATAAAGTGAAGGATGAACCTGCCTTATCTAAAAAAATTGTAAAAACATACAAAAACAATAGTATTTTCATTTATTTTAACAATATAAAAATACAAAAAGTTTTAAAAAACAAAGAAATATTAAAAATTAAAAAAAGTATTCGCTTTTTTTACAAAAAATAGTTTCTGTATAATTTTGATTTTCGTTTTGTATCAGATTTTACAGATTCTTTGCTCTTCTTTTATTAAATAAAAATGCAGCGGCTTTTTCGTCAAGCCAGTATAAAAATAGACTTATCACGTCATTGTGCATCTGAATACGAAAACATACCGACGCCTACCGATAATAACAAATAGGTAAAAAAAAAGTTATTTTTTTTTCGGTAGAAAAAACAGAGTAAAAAAATAAGGGTTATTTGACAATACGAAGAGGGTAAAAGACAATCGCTATGTAGCTGTACCATATGTATGTCTTTACAACTTTTTAAGTACATAAATTTATACGATAAGCATATTCTGATTTTACTCAGAGTTATTGAGTAAAAAAATATTGGCATATTTTTCTTTAAGTGTATTAATTTGTGTTTGAACTAGGACCAATTTCAAATTTAGTTACAACAAAAGCCTATTTATTTATTTCAAAATACTACTTGGTTTGCGAGATTCTACTCCTATTGGATCGCAATATTTGGTGTTTCGGAAAAAAGTGCAACACTTACAAGAATCAAATGGTTTATACCTAAATAATTAGTCCCGACACAAAGTCTTTAAGTCTTTTTTGGCAAATTTAATATCTTGTTTCTATCAATTAGGTGTAAAATCATAAAATAAAGAAAATATATAAAACAGTAAAAAACCCATTTAAAATGTATACCACGCATACTATCGTGCTTGATTACAATTTTTTGACCCATGCAACATTATAGGCGTTGTTTATTTTTGGTAGTTTTACTTCTTTATTGTTTTTTTGACAGATGACATCTGATTTGTTTGTTATTATCGGATGCCTACTGTATTATATATATATGGCTATTGTTGTTGCGATAGAGTGAATTTTTTTAACGGCTTGCTGCACCAAATTTATATAGCTTTTTAAATGTGTCCCGAGCGTCTATCTTTAATTTGTTTCATATTAGAAAACTTCATTTGCGTGGCATCATCAAATGTTACTTTAGTTGTATCTAACATAATAACTAGGCTTAAATTTCTAGTAATTTAACTACAAGATAAAAAAATTAGTAAATCTAGTATCCATATTCATTTATATAACAACCAACAAAATTTTATGCACTTCGTTTGCATTGATATTTACAATTTCACACGTATTTGCATGTATACACAAACTGTTTTATCTTAGACCGGTACATAGTAGAGTACAATATTTTTTTGATTTGCCCTCTTTTGGCCTGTTTGCGATTAAGATAAAATTTTGATCAATTCATTGGATTGAATATAAATTAACATAACATAACAGAATATAAAGAATAGTCATAAGTATATTTTTGAGTCACACTTTGGTTTCTATGAAAATGCCAAATAGTCAGTTTTATTAATTGTCACAAAAAATTCCAAAAAACGAATAATTTTTTTTGTGGCATTGCTGCTATAGAATATAACTTTTAAAGTTGCAGTTCGCATTGCATAATGTAAGTTTTTATCTTTTTTATCAAAAATATTTCATGAAATTGCAATTATAAGCGATATCTTAAAAGATATGCTTTTAAATAAAAACCATATTATCTTGTTCGTCGTAGGCACTATGGACATAAAATAAGTAGAAAATGTCAGTTTAAACGCGTCAATGATGTAAACAATTATTAAAAATAATTTCTGCGTGCACATTAACAGATAAAAAGCGAATGCAGTTCTACTTACTGTCATTGATTTTACTCGTCAGTACAAAGATCTTACTAATACTAAATTCAACAATTTTAACAAAAGATACATGTATATATACGCAAATTTCAACTCTTTTAGCTGTCATCGTACACCTTATCATACTCAAAACTCTTTTTTAATTGTTTTTTAAATCAAATATCCGTCTGAACATGTTATAGCATAATTTTATTAGCATTAGTACTTTTATTTAATTTAATAAAACCCTGATGGGATAGACCTTGGTTTTAGCTGGGCTGTTTACTTGTAGCCGTTTACTTGCAGGTTTGGTTTACTGTTGATGCAGATATAGGATGTATACTGCTTTTTTCTTTTTATTTAACTTATAATTCTAAAAAAGTACACTGTAAAATTGGCTAAACTATAACGTTGCAAAATTTTAAAAAATTTGGAAAAGAAAAAACTCCTTATAATACTTCTATGTTACAGAAAAGTGCGCTTTTTGTCCAATACGTAGAAAAAGCACCTGTATATTTTTTGTACTTCATATCATAATATTAGTACGATCAGTCTAATTTGTGCTTAAACAGGTCATTTCTGTTACAACGATCAGATTCAATTGCTGCAAAATTCAGTGTCTTATGTTGGGAAGAGTCTAAGTAAATACTATTATAAATTTCATTGGCAGGTGTTCATTTGATTTATTTGTGAATGCTACTTTTACTTCCTGCAAAATGCGGAATCTGTAACTTTTGTACTTTATCAAAGTTGGCGATTTCATTTTTATTCTTACATATATAATCTGACCCCTTTATACTCATTCCTCACAAGAATATATCTGCGGATATATACCTACATCCCAGCCGTTTAACGAACTTTTGCAATCAAGTAACAATTGTGATTGATATTTGCGGCCTTTTTTTTCTTTTTAACAGGATATCATATCCATAATTTTTATGGCATTCTAGTATTTTTCCTTCACCTAAATAGTTCTTTATCATTTTGTTTTTTTTCGTTTTGTTTCTTCTAAATACATTATCACTTTCATTAAATTTTACCTTTTAACTTGACTTTTACACTCATTTGCATATTGACCTTCTCTTTTCGCATTTAGTAGACATTGTTGCACACATCATTTTAATAGAGTACTTCTTTGGTATAAACCCTATACCCCGATAGTAAGCGTCAGTTTTTTTTTGCCAAGTGACGCTGACTTGTAAAAAAGCTTCCCCTAATTTATTGGGTATCATCATTTTTCAAGTATTGATAAATCGTTTTGAAAAACCATTAGACAAATGTCTTTATAGCGTTATAAAATGCTGAGTTGTGTTTTTTGCATCAGAAAATTCTTTTAGCTATAAATTACATACTTCATCCGTATTATCTGATAAGATGCATGTTTGTTTGCACGGTACATTGGCATTAGTTTGCCGTTGTATAATTTCATCACGCGTTTTATGCTTGCAAAAAGGAGCTCGCGTTAATTGACTACAATAATCTGTATATGTCAATATGTGGTGATTTAAAGTATAGCCTATTATATCGACAGCATTTTTTTTTGCTCCTTATTTACACTTACATGTGGATTTTTCAAAGGCCTTCGTTTATTTTGCACCATACATGTTTTACAGTTGCTTTTTGTATTACGAATTTGTGGTTTTATAATATTCCAATGTTATGCTGTGTATAATCGATTAAATACAGTTTTATCTGCGATGTGTTCTGATTTTTAAGTCGCCTTTTGATACATTTCTTTTTTTGTCGACTATTCATGGGACCTCTCTGTTGAAACGCTACTTTTTTTTATTAATTAGTTTTTAAAAAAAATCATTTTGCTGCCAAAAAATCAGTTTTATGCAATTTTCTATATTATGAAATGGCATATTTTAGATATATTTTATTCTCTATTGTAATTTCTTTTTTTTTATTTTCTGTATGATCCATTTTGTACTATTCCAGTGTATATCGATTATTCATTTCCACTTCCTCATGATCTGGTGTTTCAATCTCATAAAATCCACATGAGAAATGTTTTTTCTCCTATGTATTTAATATCAAAGTTATATTCGTTTTGTTCATTTCACCATCTTTAAATTCGCTCTTTATTTTTTCTTTTTTTTCATGAAGCTTAAAGCTTTATGATCTGATTCAACAAAAATTTACCTGTCATAGTAATGTTTGAACTTTTCTTTTCAGCATATAATGCCATATGCTTTTCTTTCAGTTACTCCATATTCGCTTTTACATTTGGTTAATCCAGGCGGACAGCAAACCTACTGCCATCTTTTTAACGTTTGACACATGCATTTATATAGCACCTAATAGATTGCAGGGCATCTGTATATACAAAAAATTTCCTGTCTAGAATTCGGTATATTAAGCATAAATCTTATACTGAGTTTACTTAATATTTTTGTAATGCGGTATTTTTGTATCTGTCTACAGTTATATCATTCCTTTTTATATGAACCGCGTTATGAGTGTTATTTTTGAGCTGCAGTCTTTTATAAATTTTCTAAAATAATGAATGGATCAAACTAAGGATTGTAATTTCTTTTACTTTTTGGTTTTTGTACAAATTGTACCTTGTTAATCTGTTTTTTCTATAATTATATATTTGGTATTTTGAATTATTTATCCGCAAAATTTAACCTTTTTTGTGCTTTAAAACATTTTTTTTGTTTGTGCAAATAATCATGGCATAAGCCATTATTTTGGTGAAAATTATATCTAGATATTTCTAAATGCTCTTTTTATTTTTTTCCTATGCCTACTTGTAGTATCCAAACAGGCAAAACACTTTGGCCATTTATATCTATTAATGTTCTATGTAAAATCTATTATAAGATAGCCGGGGAATTCGTAAACTCCTGCGGCAAACGAGTCAATGCAAAGCATTTGTCCATAATGCAAAATGCGATTATTCTACTACGTTTTTACTATTATTTGTCTGTTGAGTGCTCATCCTTAAAATCTAAAATGCAGAAAGAACTGTGATCAAGTAATCCATCAATTATATATGTAATGTTTAGATTTGAGTATGTAATTATTCTAATTTGTAGATTTAATAACTTTAAATTACATTTTAAGTTACTTCATCCGCCTTATTCACCAGCTGCACTATATTGTTACACTTTCATCTACACTTGTATAAAAATCCTTGCTTTACTAATGTATTAATATTTTTGTCACAGCCATATGTAAATTTGAATAGGAATCTTTTAGGCGAACAATGAACATACAATTTAGAACAGTATCCAGTGATACTTCATATTATTAATATCCTACTAAGTTTTCTTTTAAAAAAAGTTTTTTATATTTATGCATCTTTTTTGAACGTAATGAGTACTCATATAAATGTTTTTATGCTTTTTTGTAAACCCAAATCCTATTACCACATCCATCACTTCATCGTTTTTCATCTACATCAAATAAATTTTTTGTATATTTTGTCTATTTTCATATTTAAATTTGTGCGTATCCGATTTTTTGCGCTCTTTTTTTATTCCATGTATCACTACCTCCAAAACTCGATACCTTGATTCAGTTTTATTCCCAATTCTTCTGCCAGTTTTTTATTATTTATATTTATTTCGCACCCGGAATCAAACAAACAAATTTACATATCTTTGATAGACATTTCATTAATAGCTGCTCTGGTGTTACGGTATTATTATAACTTATGGCATTACAAGACGTATATTCCGTGTTATATTGTGCAGATCCGTGTTTTTAATTAGCTTAATCACAAGGCTATGATTTGTAGCCCTTTTCTCTTCGGCTAAAACACGCTGCCTTGTCTCTCATTAACCCCCCTTCCCCCCGCGCATTTATTTTTTTTTATTCTTAGTATAAAGTCTAGTTTCTAACTCGTTACATTTTTTTTGTAACGGTTCAAAGTTTGTTATGGGTATTAGGCAATGTTCTATTTTGTTGTTATATTTTATGTTATCGTTTCTGCTAGTATGCGTTTTCTTTTGATTTACCTAATTATGATGCCATTTTTTGCATCGTATACATACATTCATTAAATGGTTGCCGAAAGTGTTGCTTCCTTTTTTTAGAAACTTGCTTTGATAATTTATCACTAAATTAAAATAAGTCTAATCACAAAAATTTATGGCGTTTTTTCTTTTTCAAAAAATTTTAGATTTCGTCTAAGGCGTCTATACTCAAACATGGCTCTGATTCAGAAACCCATTCATTTTTATCAATATTGTTTTTTGTAAAATCTTTCTTAATTCGATAAAAAGACGTTTTCACCTGTCCTTTTTTTATGCTAGATCGTTCAGGTTTTCATTAACCCGTTTTCGTAATTACCATTGAACTTATTTCTTTATGTACAATTTCAAATTTGCTCATCATTTCGAGTAATTCTGATTTCGTTTATATGCTAATTTTACAATCAACGAGATTTTTTGGGCAATTCCTTATACTATTATTTGGTGACACCATGTATGAAGAGTCTGAGTTAATATTGGATTTTTTCATTGAAAGATGTCTATTTAAATTATTATACTTTTTTTACTTTTACTTTACGCAAAATGCGGGATTTCTAAATTTTATACTTTATCAATTATGTTGATATCATTCTAATTCCTATATATATTATCTGATACCTAAAATACTGTCAAGACAAAAAAGTAGTCTGCCTATACAGCTCAACATCTTGTATATTTATTGCATCACATACAAGTGTATAACAACACGTTGTTACAAACAATAAAAACTATACCGGACTTCCGACATTTGTATTTGATATAACTCTAAAATTAGAAAACCGTCATTTAATTTTATAGATTTTATTAATCACCAATTCAATTTTGGTCTTTTAGTATGGCAGCAAGTTTAAATAGACGTCATAGGAAGATATCTTGTGTGCGAATTATCGTGTCATAATATTAATAAACAGTTTTTTTCTAACGGGGTCCAAGTTTTGAGAAACGCAATTTGCTAGAATAATTGATCTAGCCTTTATAAACTTTAGGTCGTGTGGGTAGACGTTTAAGACGCAGATTCAAGTGCTTGTTTGTGTCACATCGTATTCCAATATATTCTTATGTACTCTATTCGTTTATCATACATATTGAGGCATTTAATTTTTGTAAAACGCGTCGAAATTAGAACGCAAATTTACCTTGATTTTTTTTGCATTGCGTGTATAGCTATACAAAAAATTACTGTTTTTTTTGTACTTATGCAACTAGGATGTACAAAATAATACAGCCAACATATGCAAAAAAAACCAAATCTCTCTAAATACGGGCATTTTTTGGCATACAGCCGTAGCAAGTAAAAAAAATTGTAAGAATTACATTATCAGAAATTTAAAAATATCAAACTAGATTTTTTGTCTTTTTTGTCACAAATTTGTTATTTTTATACTTTCAGGTAGGCAATTAAAATGTTTTTTTTCTTTAACCGATTTAACGGAACTTGTTTTGCTTAAAAAATTGTCATGAACTACAAAAAGCAAAATTACCGATCTAACAAGTATGAAAAATAAAAATTAAATATATTGATAGCTAATATCTTATTTGCATATGTATAGTTTTTATTTAAAAAACAAATTCAGCTTACACACACAGTTTTCAAAATGTTTATTTACGATTACTACTTATTTTGATGTATTTAATTATTTTTGCATTACTTATTTTAGCTAACAAAGCTTATATGAAACAATAGTTCAATCTATATTTTAACTGTAGAATAAAAGATATATTTTGTTATAATGATACGTTTATTAGATATAAACTAGTGTAAAATCGCTTTCTAGTGTACAAAAGTCTTAGACAAAAAACGGTTGAAAAAAAAAAACTAAATTTTGTGAATCGTATTTGTGACTAAAACTTCGCAGGAATAGTGTTTTTTTTACTAGGTTATTGTACGTGCAACTATATTCTTAGGCTTATAATGTTTTTTTTATATTTAAAAATGCTTAAAAAAACTTTCGGTCGTAATAAAGAACAGTAAAAGCGCAAGCAAATCCCACGCGCAGCATTTATGTGTTGTTTTTGTTGCATGCGAAAAACAGAATATTGTAAAAAGTAAGTTCTTTATTAGTCTTTTTTATAGCCATATTTAAATAAACTAAAATTACCCGGGTATTCAATTTTAATTGATTATCGAACTTAAAACATATTTGTGCATTGATTATGACTTATGTACATATTACCGTTTATAAATGTTTTTTAGTAAAAAATACTATTTTTGATATTGGTTTTTTTTTGCAAAATAAGATTTTTCAGCATTTTTTTTTGGGATATTATGTAACCCTTTAGTTAAAATAATTGCGTACTGTAATACTAGTTCTGCATAAAAAAGGGTACAAAGATGAAAAAATCCAAAAAAAAACAATTAAATAAAACTAAAGAAAAAGCAAAACATAAACATTACAAAATAGACCAAATTTGCATCCCTTTTGATAGTAAAGGCTTGTTGTTGCACTAAGCCATGTAGTAACATCTTTTTATTGATAACCAAATTAAATATTTTTTTTTGTGGTTGTTTTTGATTATCGATATTCCCTTTGTCCCCCACATGACACAGCAACAAAGACAGAAAAACTATAAAGGTGCACGAATCTGCTCATAACAATGTTCAAATCTTTATGGCGATGCCTTTATAAATTTTAATTGCATTCAGATAAATTTATGGTTACCAAGGTAGATTTTACGCATTTAAAAATATACATGCAAAATGAATTTTAAAATTCTCAAATATTTTTTGGTTCAAAACAAGGTACAAAGGGTCATTGTGTACTTATAAAGTTAATTTGTATATATATGTATTGTTTTCTACTAAATATACATATTTACATGGTGTTAATATATTGTGAAATTGCAGGTGATTATCATTTAGATGTTTACAGACGGTAAATAGTTTGAGTTAAGTACTAGTACATAATACGCGTTAAATTTGAGTTATATATTGCATATGTTTTTGTTTGCATAAAGTATACAAATCTTTGTTAATTTATATATCTAGCGTTCATTCTGGGAAAAAACGTGTTCATTTTATGCCAAAAAATTATACACATTGTCAAAGTAGTCAATTTTCACATTTATTATTTTATTCCATGAATAACCAGTATCAAAAATGTCCATATCACAGAAAAAATGCAAAAGTACATTGAAAAGTTCTCATCGTAGTAAAGTAAGCTGTTTTTTACTTTACTATACTGTTTGGCTTGTAATAAAAACAATAATGCTACAAATCATATACTATTTATGCTCATATTGAGTTGGGTCAACATAAAGATCGTCACAAAGATAACAAGCAAAAATTGTACGCGCAACACAAAAAAAAGTGCGTAATAATATGGCTTTAATGAAAAAGTATGTTAATCAACTTACTTGTGATCTTTTTGTTACGAGCAAACAAAAATTTCTACGTAAACTAAGATGGGTCGGCATAAAAGTCATGTATTTTTATGGATGTTGTTTTGCTAATAGAAGTACGCTTTTATGTTTACCTCAAGTTTTGAGGATATAAGAAAAAAATGGGGTAAAAAATTATCTTTCTGGTGTGCAGATTTTGATGAACATTCATAAAAACTAGAAGAAAAGAACATACTTTACGAACATTGATGCCGGTAAAATTTCTGCACCATTTATTACTTATATTTACAAAATTGATAAATCTTTATACCGCCTACCTCGATTATTATTACAAATTAAGTACATGCAATAATGCTGCATCTTGTAATAAACCCAAATACATTTTTCGTAGAACTATGCAAACGCGCTAAATGACAGGGCATTTACCTTGTTAGATTACACCGAACACGTGTAAAAAACTATTATATTTACCATGTATAGCTTTTTTGCACCATTCACTTGCACTATGTTCTGTTATATATTTTCACGCAGTAAATGATTTATCTTTTGTATACTAAAAGCAAGTGTAAATATATGCAAAAAAGAAGACAGTTAGTTGCAGGCAAAGTAAGCCCTCTGAAACTATTACAACAACATGAGGTAGATTGATAGATTTCGCCAAGTGGTATTCTACACGTTTTGAAAAGGTAAAAGAAATAGTAATGTTTGTAAAAAGACAGAAAAAATGTAGAAATGCTTTGTGCAAGCTATAAAGATTTTATGCTTACAAATAACTGTAATATTTCGGTTTTAAAGTTTTTCAGTAATGAATTAATTCCTAAATCGAAAAAAAAAAACATTATTAGTATAGTATATAATGCTATCATGACATAATATGCATGCACTATAGCATAACCAACTGCAATTTAAAATTTACCAGCTGCAAAGATACACTCAAAATGATTTTCGCAAAATAATACTAATGAAAAGTTATTCAACGCCTAGCGAATTTTGCCGTAATACCTACAGTTCAATGCACAATTGTTGCACTAAAACGCCGCTATTTTTTCCCACAGGAAAAAGCGGATGAAGGGATTTATATCTATAATAAGTGTTTAAAATGCAGTGCTAGGTAACATAATATCAGATTATATTTTTTATAATAATAAGAAATTTGTTCATATTTAATGGTTTCTGGTAAAAAACAAAAGCTTATTTTTTTCAGTTTATTGTTTATCTTGACATTTGTTATATATAAATATTTAATCAGTCAGCCAATCGACAATTTTTTACTGAATTGTATGTTAAGATGTCATACTTTGTGTGTTTTTTATTGATTTTAAAATAAGTATACTTGTATTGGGTTAGTGTTTTTATAGAGCAGAAACAAACTTAGGGTTCTGTAATCGCCTATACTAATTAAAAAAATTACAACTAATATGATTATATAATATCTAATTACATTGTACTATAATTGGTCCTTTAATATTTCCATTACCAATACGTATGTCTGATATAGATCTAGATGGCAATACAGATTTTAAGCACTTTTTTCAGATAAAATAAAATTTGTGCATTTTATACAACAGTAATAGTTGCTTATTTTGCGTAACGATACCAATATAATCCGCAGACAGTCAAGCAAAAAAATCGACATCGAACGGCAAATGCCGCATATCACAAGGCTTATTACACAACAAGCTGTAGATGCTACCTTCTACAAAAACTAAGCTAAAAAACTGTAATTTTATAGATGGCTGTAAAAGAATAACTATGTCGACACATCGTAAAATTTTTGCTAGTATTAATTGAAGATGCTCCATGTAAAAATTTTATGAAAATAAATGTTTTTTTTTCGTAGTAAATCTTTATACTAACTATACAGAGGTTAAATTCTGTATTATTACCCAAGCGCATTAGAACCTACAGAAAATTTTGTCACAATAAATGTTTTATAGTATTTAGACTCAAAAACCGATCTACAAACAAGAATCATGTTTAATGTTATAATTGATAAGTAGTCTGTAGTATCTTCTGTAAAAATATTTTTTAAAATGTATTGCCGCTGCTCAATGGGACTTATAGACAGTGTTGATAAGTATTTAAACAAATTTACCATATATTGTTTAACTTTTGCTAGAACTTGCCCGTATATAATTTTAATCACGGATCAAGAAAACAGGATATAAGCCATCAGCGCACTCTGCGGTCATTGATCATTAGCGTAGTGCGTAGACGTGTCGTGCTTACATGATGCATAATGTGTGAGAAGAATTATGCTTATGTCAACTGACATTGATAAAAAAATATACCATTCTTAAAACATTCTTACCGTAAATAAGACGTTTCAACTATTATTTGCACAAATTCAACGTTTTTTTTGCTGTTTCCTATTCTGACGAAATAAGGAACTTAACAAAGTTAGCCGAGTTTATATATTATAAAATTATCATATATTTGATTGTTTCATACGCCATCTCAAAAGTTTTTTTGTACTTATATAGTATAATTTATTATCAACGTGTAATTGAAGACCACCTCTATTGTAATCAAAATGATTTTTGTACTGATATATGCAATCAACTTGTTTAAGAAGACTGGTCTTTACAGAAGCACCACAAACATATTCATAAAAAACAAAATGTACATGACAGATGATCATCAATTGTGTATATATAATCATTGCAACTAAAATTCAGATATTGTCTAGTTTTCACGTTTCCGTTTTTTGCGATCATCAATAATTAATAGAAAGTAAGCTGGCTTGCTGTTTATAAAATGCTGGGATCGAAAACAGCTTTGCTACATACCGAAGAATATTTTCCGAACAAAAATAATCCCTAAAAATTTTAACTTAAATATATATTTTTTCGCTATAAACATACGTCTTGAACTGAGATAAATCTGTAAAAAGTATCAGTCAATAGAAAAACAAAATATCTAAAAGTGTCTATTATTTACAAAACTAAGTATGTATTTACTATCTTTTAATAATTTACCACAAATTTAAAGCCTATACAAAAAAAGTCTATTTTTGTTTTATTTAGACATATATACAATTTTTTCGTTTATTGCCATTTTAACTCTATTTGTAAAGGCATTCTATTTTTCTAGACCCTTTCGTTTTCAAAAGGTAATGGCCATTTTCTAGACAACCCGACAGTTACTGATAAGTTTATCAAAATAGTTACCCAGCTTTAAGGATAAACGATAAATATAGTTACCGAACAAAAAAAAAAATCTCAAATGTAAAGTATACACAGCTGTAAGTGTAGCAACAACAACGACTTCCGGTAAGCAAGACTACCACATTTTTGCGCACTGTGCATTGTATTTGCATTATATGCATAACAGTCAGTTTCGATTGTATGTATTCTTGCAGGATTATAGAATTTAAAAAGGTGGAGGACTGTGTTTTGTATTTTTGCACAATCCAAACAAAGGTCGTATATATGATAACAAATGAGTAATGGTTGATTTTTATAATGTATTACTTTAACACAAACATTTCTTCTTTGCTTGTGACATATCACAGATTTCAATAACTAAACCACAAAAAAAAACATATTGGTTATTTCCAATATGATAAATGGGTTATTAAAACTTTTATACTGTCTCTAAAAATAAATCTATTTTTAGTACGCGTATAGTTCCACAACTCTTTGCATTTTTTTCTGTGCAAGTTTAGATCCAAGTTTCATAACAACTTTTGTATTTAGGAAAAGAAAAAAAAATAGAAAAACAATAAATAACAAAGACTACAAAAAAAAAATCCTGGTCAAAAAACGCATTACTTTGTTTGTTTTATAGATTTTTATCAAAACTTTACATTTTAAGCGTAATATGGCCTATGTGCAAATGATCGTTGTTTCTTAGAACGGTGGCGCATTTTCGGTACATCAAGGGTGTCAAGATACAGTACAGCAAAAACACGTTTTTGCACAGCGTGTACCATACGGTATATATGTGCCGCAAAAACAGGTTTTCTATGGTGCCAGCTACTCGAGAAATTATCCCTTTTATGCCGTTTTTTTACTGGCTACAATTACTGCCTTTCTGCTTGTGGTTGTAAATAACTAATAAGAAAAACCTACAATAAGTTCTGCTAAGGCAGGGTGGGTTTGTCTACCATACAGATGATAGCCTTACATCCCCATTATAAGCATTTTTGCGGAACGTATCATTTTAGACTGTAATGTGTAATAGTAAGAAGTTCGCAAAATGTAATAAAAGTCACGTCTACCGACAATTTATCATTTTGAAAATATAATACCGAACTATTTAAACGGCTATACGATTTTTGTATTATTTAAAAAATCGCAACAATCATACGAACAGAAAATCTGCAAACGCTAAAAAATACTAAAACTGAAAATATTTAAAAAAGGGTTATTCTTTTTTTTGGTTCTCGATGTTTACTTTTTAAGCCTATTTCAGAAAAAATATTTTGGATATATACTGGGTCGGCAAAATGCACGTATCGTTGCATACATATTTTTATTGTAGTAGTTGTTGCATTATATCTACGAACTCTGCAAAAATGTCAGTTAGTGCCAGTCATGATATTAACGTAAAATATCATCTTGATGCAAAAATACGTTAGGCGGGCGAATATTTATATGGGAATAAATATAGTATTTGTACGATATAAAAGTTTTTCGCAATTTTTCTGTAATTTTTTTATATGTTTTTTTATTATTATTTTTTTTTTGGTTATTGCAAAGATTAAGTAGATTTTTACTTCAAATAATATACCTTTTATTGTTGAAGTATTATATATAAAAATACACACTGTTAGAGCACTACGATCAAACATAGCAAATTGACGTAGACAATTTAGAATCTATTTTCTTCTAATAAGCAATTTTACTTCGGGTACAAAAAATAAAAACACAATATTTATATAAATTATTAGAAAATTTAATGTTTGACGTCCTAGGCAAAACCTTCTAATTAACATTCATACCTGTAAATTTTTGTATCTTTAAAAAACTGATTTTACAGGGTATAGTTTTTTTACAAAAATATAGTACTAAAAAGCAGTTTCGGATACTAAAAACCTAAAAATAATTATTTTTTTGAGACAAAAAATGACAAAAAATGTACAAAAACATTATTCATAATTGCGGTAGCTAACATCATTAAAAGAAATATTCTAAAAAAAACCTGCGCTTTAACTATAACAAAATGCGAAAAGACAATATAAACGATAAAGACAGCTAACTAATTAATCATTATTTTACAAATGTTCTGGAATTTGTTTTATGAAATAACCATATTTTTTCCTCGCAAAAAAAAAAAAAATATACATGCAAAAAAAAATGTGGTTTTTTAAAGCTTAACATATAAATAAAAAAGCCCTATATCTTAGGAAAGCAAATTTAAAACTGAACAATGATATAATCGGTAGCTTTATTATAATGTAACGTCTTTAAATTAAATGCCTGTAATAGTTTGATTACAAATATACCAAAAGCTAAAAAATTTTATTTCAGCGATTTAAAGACTTTAAATACACACTAAAAATATTATATATACACAATTTTCTTTTGTTGTGGTTAAGATGTGTAGTTTTTGTTATTGTTTTTTGGCTATACTATACAAGATTGCAAAAACAATTATAAAATTGTAGTATCAGCAATAATTCTAGATAAAAGAATGCGGTGGCTCATTTAAAACAAATCGATTGTTTAGTTTTGTGTTTCCGTAGCAATAGGCATGCCCCAATTTGTATAAAAACAAAACATCGATTATATTATTAGATTTTGTATATATAATAACAAATTTATATATACAAAAACATGGAACAAACTAATTTTCCAAATTTTCTTAATTGGCTTAGATGCACCAAAAAACTTTAAGATTTGCACCTAGAGGGAATTACATGCTGCAACTGTATAATTTTAATAGTAAGAAACATTCTACATATTTGTTTTTTGTCATTTTGTTTGAAATATAAAATGTAAGATAAGTAATGATGGTTTTTATACACATAGTATTGTACATACAATATTTTCCATTTTGTATATATATGAATTGGTACGCAAATAGGTATGGTGATTGTATATATATATAAAAAAACTAATATTAGAGCATGAAAATTGAATCTACAATAATGTAAGTCTTTTATTTTTAAAAATAAGCCAGTATTATACACAAAAATATACAAATATGCTTTGTAAAATTATAGTTTTTCTTTTTTTGAATATCTTTGTTTTTGTAAATATATAATTTAGGACATGCCTAATGGCTTTTCTTTTTGTCGCTCTTACAACATTTCAAAATTGTTAGAAAATTTTAGTTGTTTACTTTATTTTAGCTGTCGTGCAAATGTAATCACGATAGCCTGGGTAGATTAATAAATATACATATTTAGGTATTAACTGTTAAATTTTGTATATATTTAAGGTTGCACAAAAACTTAATTTACTTTTCTTTTGTTTAAATAAATCGCTCCTTTTTATTTCGGTATATTTTTTTGTAGTCAAAAGTAGTTTTTACTGTTTTTAATCATACATAAAAACCAAAAAAAAGTTATAAACGGTATAACTACACTTTTTTGTAGTAGAATTGCTTAATTTTGCGTGGAAAGCCTATAAAAATGTTTTCAGTTGTATATATCTAATTGACTTGTATTTGTTGTTGATCCTTGCATACAACTGTTTCAAAGAATGCTGATAAATGTATAATAATTCTTTTTTAATACAAATTTGGCCTTTTAATATTGTTTATTAACAAAAAAATACAAAATATATGTACTAAAACCCTTTCACTGTATTGTCAAGTAGACTTGACACCTATTATAATTTTAACCAGGTAGTGTCAAGTATCTTGGAACTAGTAGAATGCATTTTATAGGTCAGAAGATGCATGACACTAGAAAAGCTGAATCTTTTAATAGTGACATTATTTCCCACCTCAAATATTTCTTACATGTAATGAAAAGTAAGGCAAACGATTTAAGTAATAAAAACAACGTGTCACTATAGGTGGCGTATTTTTGATAAGGTAAAACGTCAAAAAAAAGATGATACATCTGAATGTGAGTATGACATTTATAATCTTTACAGAACAGTTAAAAATATGGATCTATGAATCGTTCAAAATATTAAAAACTAAATCATTTGATATACAGACTCCTATAATACTGACCAAATGTTTTTTTTTGACTTTATAAGTATATTAGTGCCAAAAGCACCTATTTTTATTAATTATAAATATAAGAGTTTAATTTATTGGTGTAAATGGTATTCTGATAATATTAAAAAATACATTTTTAAGTTATAAGTAGCAGAAAGTTGGCATTTATGTTTTTATACTTTTTTATTTTGCAGTAGAATACAAATTCCGTTTCTATTTTACAAAACAAAATTTATTACAATTTTATCTTTGTTCATTTTTATTTAACTCAATTTGTTGCATTGAAGTTGATTTTAAACGCATATACTTGTATTTTTCCAATTTTATTTTTACCCAAACATTCTAAATCAAAAAATTATAGCCGTCGGAAATTGTAAAAGGGGTGAACATAAGCAACAGTTGATAAATTACTCATCGGGTTTTTCAAGATTTTTTAAGATAAAAATTGTGCCACAAAACACAAGGATAAGTTAGGGATGTTTCAAATATAATACCTGCTGCGCATTTTTAGGTCACAAGTTTTTTCACAATAATTGCATCACGTGTATATCAATCCAATTATGTTAAAAAATGTTAAAATGAATTAAACTATGAAAGAGGGGCTAAAACAGAAAACAGTATCTTACAAAGAAACTTGCATGTTTTTTTATAATACTTTTACAATATTTATTCTTTATTTTTAATTATTACATTAACTTCTTAGAAAAAATTAAGTTTGTATAAAAGTTTTGAAAGTAGGTTATAAAACGACAAAATGCGACGAAAAAGTAATATTTTTATACCATGGATGTACTACAACACAAACGCTTTACAATGAAATATAAAAAACAATTTATATATAAACTCGTCTTTTTATAGAAAAAAACGTCAACAAGCTAGAAAAAAAATTACATAAAAAATATAATTTTTTATATTATAGTAAGTTATTAAAGCGATTAAAGCCTCGTACTGCATAATTGCATATGAAAAACGTATAATATGCATTTTATAATATCATTACAGGTGTGGTAAAGTTAGAGGCCATGAGATGATATAAAGTCATAATCCAGCAAAATTGTCTACTTGCATTTTGCATATTTTCTAGCAAACAAAAGTTGTACTCTAAAATTTTTTCGTAGATCTTTTTGTAGAAAAAAAAGTAGGCCACCACTGACTATATTCATTTTATTTAATTTTTATATATATGTAAATTTCTTAATATGACAGTATTTGCTTTTTTTTATGTTGCAAGTCAAGCATAAATTGCGAAAAACATACCATTGAACAAAATTTGTGTTTAATATGTATTTGACCAGAATGATACTGTTTTAAAAACATATATTTAGAATTTGTATTTACAAAAAAAAATATTTATTATAGTGTACGGTATTGCTATACCCTAAATTAGTTTATTGCTTTTCAATTTTACTTGGTTTTTTTGTTGTATAATTTATAGAGTAAGTTGCGAACCATATGGGGAAAACTAATAATAAAAGCAAAAAACAGAAGTAATTCAGCAACAACTTTTTTATTCGTTGACTTACTATACGCAATGTATACAAAACAGACAAGTACAGCTTCAGAATGCACAAAAAAACCTTTATAAGATAATCCTATATATACAATTCAAGTAATTAATAAACCAAATAGTTGTTGTTGTTGTTATTGTATGAAATACCCAAGAAAGTACGTGTAAAGATTTTATCTTTGTTTATTCGTTAATTAAATACAACAGAAAATGGCCGAAACACAAAATTATTACCCGGCTCAGTACCCAAAAAAAGATGTCCGTAAAATCTGGATTTTGGCGCATATGCAAACAAAAACATACATTGCAGATTCTCTGAAGCCCGTATTATTATTATTTATTATATATATAATAATTTTAATTTTAATTTTTTTTATAAACAGCAAAAAAAAATTCACTAAATAGGATTATTTATTTTATTATATAATATAAATAAAATGTTAACATATATTTTTATATACGGTGGATAAACAAAAAAATGGTGTATTTTCGTATGCTTAAAAAAACGACGTTACCCTTACTAACGTGTCAATGCAAAAACTAGTGGTTTTTAAAAAGTTTATATACTTTGTTTAAGTGCTACCTGACTTATGTTTTTTTGCAAAAAAAGCATGTGTATTATTTACATGACGTTTATTGTATGGTTATGATATAAAACTGCAGAGATATGATTTTTAAGTTTTTATTTTTAAGTAAATATTAAATACTGATTTTTTATTAACAAAGAATCATGAAATAATTGTATTTCCAAAGTGACAACAACATTTTTTTTGTTTTTTTAATATGAAAAAGCTGTTTTAAACGACAAACAAAAAGTATGGTTTAGTGTTAAAAGGTTTTTGATCAAGTCATTATAAATAAGGGCTGATTTTTTATATATAGTAGCATTACAAGAAAAGTACAAAATGTGACCATGTATTTTGAGTGACGAAATTTTTGCTGTATTGCTAGAAAAAAAGTTTTTGTCAGTGGCACAGCTATACGTATTGAATTAAAAAACTTTTGCCCCGTTTATATAATTTTAGTTTTTTTTTCGTCAAATGACGCATAAATATTTGTGCCGTAGACAATTGTTGCTTATATCAAGCGTAGAAGTTAACGCCATAAAAATATAAAAATATAAATATGTAAAGTTTTTAAATAAAAACACAATGTTATTATAAAATTTTTCTCTTTTTTTTTTTTAATTTACTAATTTATAAAAGCTGCATCAGTAAAATTTGCATTTTATATTCCAAAAAAAATCAATACAAAGACGTATAAAGTATCAAAAATACATATTACACACATTCAAGTAAAGCAAATAGGTCGAAACGGTAACAAGACAAGATATTACATTAAAACAATTTTATTCATTATTAAGAAAATCCACCGCAAAATTTCATTTCAACTAAAAAGTAAATAAATCAAATCACAAAGTATAAAAATTTTTGAAAAGATTTGTAATATAAAAACCGTATATGTTACACTATCAACAAATTGCTGTAGCTTATTATGCAAATTACTGCCTAAAAAAAGCTTATAATGTCGATAAAGGTCAGATTTGTTTTGAGATTACAAATCTCACCGCGCATATAATATCGCTAAGTTGTAAAACATTATTTTACTAAGTTTAATACTAGTATATAAATCTAAAAAATCTACACAAAGCAATAGCATTGTCACCAAAAGATAATATAAGATTATAAAAACAAAAAAAAAGTTTACAATCTTAAAAACTGTTTTGCATAACATTAAACCGGCTTATCCATCCACCCGTAAAAGCTGCATAAAAACGAATTCATAATTTCATGAAACTAAAAAAATAGATTATTAAAATATTTTAAAAGAAATTTTTACACTTTTTGACATTAATACGCGTTGGATATTTTAAAAAAATATTTTTTTGTATATTTAAGCGTTTAGACCTACAATTTTATGTTCTTTTGTATAGTATTGGTCCTCGATGGTTTCTAAACGTAACAGGCATGGAGTAACGTTTTTAGAAAAATGTGATTATTTTTTGTTGCAAAAACGTTTTTGCAAAGCTTTTTGTATGAAAAATTGTTCTTTTGGTTGGGCTTATTTTGTTTCGTACTACTAGAACGTTCTTTGAATATTTTTTTGCACTAAGAAAATTTTTTTGACTGCTATAAATTTTTAGTGGTGTCAAAAAACGTTTTTCATATTTTTTTTCTTGCACAGATTGTTTATATATATCAAATGTTTTGTATAAATAATATAAAACGTTTTTGCGAACACTTTCATCTGAACTCATTACCCTTTTTTCGAACACCTTTTATTGTTAAGTACAAGTTATTAAAACCAAAAAAGCATTTTTTCGAAAGATCATTTTCATTTTTAGATCATTTTTCTTATCAAAGAATAAAATATTTTTTTTTTTCACTCGATGAATTACAAACATATTAATTGAGTTTTCTGCAGGGAGTTATAAAGATGCAACGTCATTGCCAATGTTCAAAATGCAGATCTAGAAAACATGACAAAAGATCAATAAGAGGCTTGATAAAAGTAAACCCTTTAATAGTAAAAAAATCCTTTTATATATGTGGATTGTTAGCGCATGAAAGAAAAAATCTTTTTAAGGCCGTGTTTGGATAATTTTGAATGAAAATTTTGCATGACAAATTAAGGGATAAATTGATAACGAAAAATGATTTTTAATAATCTTATTTTTTTGTATATTATTTTATAAATGTAAAATTTTAACATAACAATATGTGTAATTTTGTGTTGCATTCGTTATAGTATATTGTTGCCATTGTAGCCTGTAGTAAAAAATCTTGATTGAAGATTGTATGAACACGGCCTGAATATAGAATTTTGTATTATTTCCGTGTCATTCCAAGAACTTAGAAAGTGTTCTATTAGTTACTCACGTCTTTTTGTGCATTTTACGACTAGCAGTAACTCTGCATATAAATAAGAAGTTTGCATCATAAGCATATAGAATGAATTAATAGATAAAATGAATACAAAATGTTTAATTTTATTTATATAGTTTTTTATTCCCTACATGTCCAAGTAGTAGTCTATCATACATATTTACAATGCAAATTGGCATCTTTTTGAAATTTTTTCTAGACTACTTGTTTTATATAATTTATAAAAAAACTTAGATTAGAATTTTTTTAGTTAGTGTTTTTCTTTGTTCACAAAATACATATATTGTTAAGAAATTGTTTAGTACTTCAGATTTTTGACAATTGAACTTTATAAATACACAGACAATTTCCACCATTTTTAAAAAATACTTATATGCAAGTACCAAGTTCATGTTGACACAATTTACAACGTCCAAGTTTAGAAAATACACATTTTTTTATGTTGTAAAACGTTTTTAAATAAAATAGTTTTAAAAACGCGTACAAAATCAGGCTCTAAAGAATATCGAAAATTTTTACAAATATAATTATTTTTATTTTTATTTGTTTCTTGCTATAAACTCGTTGTTAATTTTCTTTTTATAGGGCTGTTGCTTTACAATCTAACTATCTTCACACTTTCCTAAATACTTAAAAGGCAAAAAAAAGATGCAGCATTCTAAAACCTATAGCATATTGCAACCACATACATACAATACAATTTTTCGGTATTTCTATGTTTTTTACTATGCTATTTTTTATTGCAAAAATACAAGTTCATACCAAATCAAAAATATAAACAAAAGAACTAAAATGAAAAAAAAGATTAAAAATCATAGCATAAATATATATGTATTAAAAAGTTCTATATTTATTTATCAATTTTTATGCCCTTTTTCACACACGATTTATACGGCAAAATCTTAAAGATGGGACAGGATTAACCTTATTGGGTCGATTATTCGGCAAATAAACCCGACATACACAAGCATAAAAGTGTGCCTCTAAAAAATCAAATGCAGAATTTTTACAATTTAAATATAACTTTTTTACGATTTATTCACAAATAACCAACCCATTGACAAAATGCCTTTCTTAGTTACTAGTACTGGCAGTACAAAACAGTTTAAGGTGCATTTTAGGATTAAAAAAACCATTTTATTTTGCCATAAAATTATAATTCAACATTGTAATTTTTTGTTCAGTGTTGGTTTTAAATTACAACAAACTTCTAGCTAAAGGCACGTATGTTTTTTTGCTGACAGCAAAAAAACATTTTAGCTAGCGA
>JAQFYM010002365.1:0-24148 GCA_034694785.1 Agrenia bidenticulata | reverse complement strand
ATCTTGATTAAAATAAGCATGATTTTTGCTTTTAAAATGCCTATTTTCAAAAAAACTATAGACAATATTATACGTTATATTTTTAAAAAAAAGAAAAGTAAGCAAATCAAAATTTAAAAAATATGCATTTAAATATGTTGTGAATTTTTTTTTTACGTTAAGTCATTTCATTACATTTTTTAGAAACTGGACAAGTTTTGGTACAAATATAAGTATTAAACAACCAAATCGATACTCAAAAAATACCTGTAAAAAACAAACATACAAAAATTTACAAATTTATGAAAAACTTGAAAAAAAAAGATTAATATTAATAAAGATCGTAAGAAAAGTGTCATTTTTTATCCTTTTTGTACTTCGCATTATTAAAATTTAGCTGTTTCAGAACAACTTAAAAAAATTTAGGTATATTTTTTTTTTGTTATTTTCTTCGAAAAAAAAGGAATATCTTTGGGCTATAAATTTTTTTACACATATTCGTTTAAAATTTTACTGGCAATTTGAATATGAAGTCGTCTAAAATATTTTTTGTTTTAAAAGGACAACAAAACTTTATAAAACGTTTTTTATGCAAATTTCTAAGGTAACAAAATTTTGCTCTGTTTACAAAGAAAATTTGTTTTTGCACAAATAAACTTTTTTTAAAAGAAGTTATACAAAAAAAATATCCTTTTCTTGCAAAATATAAAACAAAAGTTGGTCTTAATCAAAAAATTTTATTACAAAAATAAAAACACTTTCCCTTTTTTGCCAAAATAGCAAAAAAAGCAGCAAAAGTATTCCAAAAAAGTTTTTAGGTATAAAATGAGTTTTTCAGTAATACATCACAAATTAAAACGTAAACTAATAAAATTTAAAGTAATTTTGCTTATAACCCCATCGACCAAAAAAATATTACCGACCGAAGAAACAGGGGCATATTAATGATCTTTAAGAAAATCCCGCGAAAAAAATAAAACAATAATAAAGGAAGCACCAACTTAAAAAAAAAAAATGCTTCGATAGACACTAACAAAACACAGTAAACAGACAAACGCATTTTGTAAGTTTAAATGTGTTTTTTTATATTATGTACAAGATATAAATAATTATATTTTTTTAAAATGTTTCAAAAATGACAACACGACACATTTTGTTTTAAACATGAGTTGCAAAAATACCTACAGTTATAGATCTAGGCACGTCATAATTGAATTGTTTAATAATTTATAGGGCTAAATAACTATCCGATTATATGACTAAAAATCTCAGGATTAAAACCACGATTTTTTTGCATAAAAACGGATTTATTTTTTATAAGATTTTTTAATCCTTAAGTACATTTTTTTTACATTATTTAAAGATTTTTTTTTCATGTTTGGTAATTAAATTTTGATCCATATTCTAGATATATATAACGTTTGAAATAATTTAAATAAGGCAAGCAAAGAAATAAAATAAAAATGACCATATATAGCTACGCTCCACACATATGTTTTACGCGCAACTTTTATATTATTTATGGGAGCAAAGAGCTAACTGCCAAATACTTTTGAATATCATTGACGATTTTCCTTTTATATATCCTCAAAATTGCATTTTTTTAATATAATAACAAAGTAGATAGTACGTCAGTTTTCTTTCTAAAATATCGTATGACAATGCGCTGTGCACTTAATTAAAGCTAGTGAATACAAAATGTTTACGCATTTATAAATAGTCATACTAAACTACACAACTTTTTATTTTTAAAAGGAAACTATACAAAACTTTCAGCCTTTTTTTATGTTGAAGGATAAAACCGATAAATCAATAATATAATGTATTACACGAAAATATCCGATTTTATTTAATTGTAAATTTTAGGGTCTCATAGCCAATGACTTTTTACATCACCTTTGCGAAGCGAAGATAAATGTTTTTGTTCAAGGTGAAAAATACAAATTATAATCTTGAGCGAAGCAGGCAATCTTTGACTGGAAAATCAGTATCCAATAACCCAAAATTTTTGTTCACAGTTTATATTAAGACTTACTATAATATGTGATATATTAAATGGTGTTGTAAAAAAATACGAGTATAAAAGAATAAAAAAATATAAGAATAAAAATTATTAACACAAAACTGTTTTTATATGCTTTTTGATACAAAAAAAGATACTCAACTAGGGTTCAAATTAAACCACATTTTTATATATTTAAATATTTTCCCGTTTAATAGTCTCTACTAGTTACTATTCAGATAATCGGTTATACCTAAAAATTAAAGACAATTAATAAAATAAATTATATTCCTATATAAACATAACTTTCACATATATTACATAATTTTTTTTTGTACTAATAAAGTATCAAAAAAAGTAGTATTATGATATTTCTAGTATCTTAGTATAGTCTTTTCGACTCTTATTTTAAATTTTGCAACGACAAAAACAAAAACAAAAAAATATTAATTTTGTAAAAAGATTCAGTAAAATTTCGTTACAAATTATGCAATTTTTACCAGATAATCTACTACCTATAATAAAAATAATATTCAAATTATAACCATGCCCCAAAAAATCGTTGCAAAAGTTGTTTAATTACGAATACGAATAGCATAAGTATAAATTTTACGTAAATGTATAGGTATATAAAATCTTTTTGCATTATGTGCATTAATTTAATATAACTATGTAGACCTTTATAAATTAACAAACTATAATCCCAATTTTGTCCAGATTTTTTTGTGTTAAAAGTGCATTTTAAATTAAATATAGCAAACATACATATTAGTCCGTATAAAAACAAAAAAAAACCTTTATCATTATTTCCACAAGCGTTTTTACGATAAAACACCTCTTCTGTTTAATTTTATGCAATGTTTAAAAAAAAAACACAGGTAATTTTAAGCTTATAATTTTTCGTAAATTTATTTTGCTATCCTTAATTAAAACTTATTTTTGCGGTTTCCTGGGTTTCTATTTTTTTCTTTCTATTTTTTTTTTAAATATTCTTTTAGCTAAATTATAATCTGGTATAAATGTGAATGTTATTTCTAGATAAAACACCGAATTATCCAGATATTAGATCCTACAAAAATAGAACAATAAATCAAATATTCAAATAACCGATTAATTATTTTGATTACATTCATTACACCTTATGTATCTTAAATCTTTCAATTTTGTAAATGTAAATGTTTTTCTATATAGCATTATACAAAGTTTTGTTTTCAAATAAAAAAGACACGGCTTAAAATTTGATGTTTTTTTTCTAAAAAAAGAACTTGGAGTATAGAAGATTTTGTATATAAAAAAGTAAGTGGACATCAAAACAAATTTATATGTGGAAATTGAGGCTTTTTATACTTTTTGTAAGACCTTATGTTCATTTAAAAATGATTGTTAACTAATAAAAATGTACAAAAATATTATAAATAACAAATTTGGAGTTTTTCGCGTAAAATTATGCTAATTATAAGCTTGTAAAACAGAAATTTGCTATCAAATCGAAGTTTCTGTATAAAGCCCACAGGGTATTACAAATATTTTATGGGGGGTTTTTTAAGTTGATTGAGGTTGTAAAAAACTGGATTTAACAGCTTTTAAAAAATATGTAATTGATTTTCTAGAAGCAAGGTGATTTCGTTGACTTTTTGGTACTTACATATTCGCTTTTCGTACATGAATACAAATAAGTGACATAAAAAATTTTAAATACATTTATTTGATAAAAAAACACAGATTGATTTTATTTTCCGAAACCATTTCAAAAGGTTTTTTAGTAGGTATAACTGCCGATTTGCATGCCTTTGTTACTTATTTTTATAAATAAATGCTAAGTTGCATTTTTTTAAAAATATATACAAAAGTGTACATTAACACAGGAGTAGCTGATAAAAATATGTGCCGAACGAAGATTAAATTTAATTACAAGATTTAAAAAATTATAAGTAATTTATTATTTTATAACATGATTTTTATAATGGGATTAGATAATTGTATCCTTATTAATATATGCTGCTACTTGGTATATTTTATTTTGAAAAAAAGTAAAAAAAATCAATGCATGTTATAAATATTCAGCCGCAAATTATTTTCAAAAATTACTAATTACTTTATAACCAACGTTAATTTGACAGTAATGTTCAGGCCTGTTGATGTTAGAGACCTGCACGGTCTTGTATTTGACCGGAAAGACCGGACCAGTGCCCTTTTTCATGCAAGACCAGACCCCCCAGGAATACAAATGACCGAACAGGGTCGTAGGGTGCATAAATTGACTCCTGCTAATCAGAATATTAATCCGAGCGTTAATTTAATCCGTTGAACGAGGCGTAGATAATTTGTTAATTATGGAAGTCAAACGTAAATTTTATGAAGTAAATAATATTATGAAAAAAGTAGATTAATCGCTTTAAGAGCGTTAATTTTGTTTTTTTTTACAGGTTTGTTGTTTCAACTTGGCTTTTGAAAAACTGTATGCTTTTATATTAGAGATTTTCGCCAAAAAATTTACGAAATGATTTCTCAGTACTAATGTACGTTATTGCCACCCTAGTACTAGTTTATGTATATCTTTTTATTTTTTTTAATTAGTATGTGGATATGGAACTCCGCATTCAAATACTATGGGGTATATGAAAACAACTTTACTTATAGTAAATTAACAGAAAAAACACGCATATACAAATTTATCGAAGTATATTGTGATATATTAGGTTATATTAAACTTAAAATACTAATTTGATGCATGCATCTTAATAAAGCACTTTTACATAAAAAAATATCAAACACAGTGTGTAAGTATACAACACAGCAATTTAGTATAATAGATGTAGAAAAAAAGAACAAAAACTTACAAGGATTTTGTCACGGGTGTCTATATACCCATATTGTTTTTAAAAATCCTTGAATAGCTAAAAAGAGATATTGTATTATATTGGTATAATAAAGCTATTTGAAGCCGTTTGTGAATTGTTTTCTGCTTATGTGCTTGTTTAGGTGCGAAAAAAAAAATTGCTATAACTGCAAAATAGAACATCTTATCTGTTACACTTTCTGGCTGATCTCTTGGATGTAAAAAGGTTAGGGTGATGCATGCAAGTACAATATAATAAACCAGCTCTAGTTCTCCTCTATACACACCTCGACAATTTTTGAACAACTTGTCAAGCGCCAACAAAATTTTAAAACATATAATGCGATCCGGATGGTCCGTTGCTTTAGTTTATAGGCTTTCGATTCTTGTTTTTGCTTTTCTTCGTATAACCGCTCTTTTGTATCTCGCACTGTCTAAATATCCTTTATATAGCAAAATAGACTGTTCTGTTTGGTTTAAGACGGCATGGATATTCATATCCGGCACTCTTTTGGCCAAAGCAGATAAGTATACTAATAGCATTGACTAAAACGTCCACATTCATGTCTCGCTGCCGGTGACAATTTTACTGTAAAACCCACATTAAGGTTAAGCAGCACTGCGCACACCATTTTAAATGCACACCTTGAATGGTTGCCTGATATTATCTGTATTGAGGGGTCTAAATAGCCAGCCGGCCATAATATCATAAAACCGGGCAGTCGACAGCTATACCTGCTGACGCTACATTCATAAACGACATCCTTCTTTTAATATGCTAAGTTTTTCTTACAGAATGTATATAAGTTTCTATTAATTGGGATTAAAGCATTTTATTATTTTCACAACTTTTTCTTGGCACACGGATGCACTTAATCCAAAATCTGTGTTTAAAAATGGGAACGACAAATAATTTTGATGCCATATAAAAGTCATAAGCAGCTGTATCTTTAGGACAAACAAAGACGGCTGTCACTGTTTTCCTGTATAAGATATTATATCAAGCTCCACTAAAATGAATATTATAATGCATTGGGTGAATTTGAACCCAGTTCTTACAGACATCCCATTTTTTGCTCCGCTTGTTTACATATAATAGCGATCAACTACAATATCTGGCCACTTGCAGGTATCTTCGTACTTATAGTTAAGTTGTTGTAATTATTTTCATCTTGCTGTGTTAGCTCCTTATATCTTGCATCATTTGCGGCAGAGGTGGCTACTGTGCGGGTCCTTCTAGTATTTGCTACCATATAAAACAAAAAAAAAACAAAAATTGATAACATAAAAGCAATTCTATTGTAAATAAATTGATTGTATTTCTGAGTGCATACAATTTAAAACATTTCAAATATGAAGATAACAACATGTATATTAAAATAAATCGTTTTAATGTTTAAAACGGTACCAAATTGCTAGTTGTTGTTTTTTTTACAAGAAACGCCTATTAACTCTAAAACTTTATTTTTCGCCAAAATCTTTATTTTACTACACTAGTAAACTGCCACAAAAAAAATGTAACAAACTTTGCTCGACAATTTTAAAACCGTTGATGCTCTGAGACAAATACCTGCTATATATTTTGTATTATCAATGGCATATAAACTATATTTTAAATTGATTCTAGTAAACAAAAAACTAAATAACGGGGTACAGATGCTCTAAAAGATCTACATATATTTGTACGACTTATATGCAAATCGTCAGTATTTTAACCATAGTTTACACTTGTGTTTCATATTAATTAAACATACCTTATTTTTTTGATGCATACGCCATTTTAACTACCTTTCAAATAGTTTATGAGTTTACTTTACTTTGCGATGGGCACACATCACGTTCTTGCTTGTAGATATATAGCGTATAAGGCTTAATGTGCAATTTTGGTAAAAAAAAAACCAAGCTTTTACTGTTTAAATGCGATTTACATAAAAAATATAAAAAACGTAAAAACGTTGATTATGTTGATTATTGTTCATTATCTATTTAAACGTATTGTTAGTTATATCAAAACCTAAAAACTGTTTTTAGGACCTCACATAAGTACAATTGATAAAGGTCTTCGCCAAAATATTTTATAATAGTTACAAATAAGATGTTTTATTTTAAAAAAGGCAAAAAAAGTATTAAAAAAGTATTATATTTGTATGCGTTGTAATTTTACAAAAGAGACACAGTTTTGTAAAAAAAACAATTCGAACGTAGATCTTAATTATAAAGACAACTAAAAATGGCAGTTTATAGTCATTAATTTGTTAGGAATGCAAAAATGACTTTTAAAAGTATTGTTTTTTTTATAGTTAAAAAGATAATTTTGACTTTATAATTTATAAGTTAAGGTGTATAAAAGATAAAATCGTCAAACTACAGTTATATTTTTTTTCTTTTGGTAAAACAAAACATGTTTAGAAGTTTAAAATATTTTTTTATGTACAGTTTTTTGCCACATTAGTTATGCATATAGTTGTTTTTCGATAGCTACATTTTTACAAGAATTATATAACGGCTGTAAAAAAATATCTAGAAAATTTAGCTTAAAAAACTAAAAACATAGAATTATAAAAGTTTAACTAAATTAAATCCGATAAATGTGCAGTGTTGCGTTTTATTGCAATATATTGTTTTATTATAAAAAAAATGACAGACTACAGACTGAAACCTCGTTGAAGGGTGTGTTTATTTAGATAAATACGTGTGAATTTTTTGTCAGCCTCGTTGCAATACGTGCGTTTTTAGAAACAAAAAGTGAATAAAATACAGCACTTAAAACTTATATTTTTTAAGATAAATAACGTTTAAATATTATTTTGCTTTCTGTTGGATACTATACAAACGCAACTTTTTTTTTCTTAGCTAGCAGGCAACATTTTTTTTTTGTAAATTTAGTTCTTTTTCAAAAAAAAAAAAACCAAAAGTGTCCCGTGCAGACTTTAGTGGATTTTAATTTTTATTTTTTAAACAGGCTTTGATACCGTGTAGAAAAGTGTTTTGCGATTACAAAAATTTTTAATAAGAACTATATTTTAAACACTTTAATTTTTATTCTTGAAGTAAGGTAAAAAAAACACACAAAAAACCCCTACCCTTCTACTTACAGTCGTGAAAAATTTGTATCTGTAAAACTATCCGCTCTTTCACACCATAAAAAGCCACTACATTTTCGTATATAAATAATAATAAATATAATATATTAAAAAAAATTGCGAAAAAGGTTTTTTATACGCGTATAAATTTAAAACAGTAAGCAATAGGACACCTTCTATATACAAATAACTTTTAAATATAAACCAAACAATATGTATCAATTTTTCTTTTTTTTCTCAATTAAACTGTATAAGCTGCTAGTACAAATCAAATTTAAATAAAAAATTTGTTTTGTACGCAGTTAAAATTTTCATTGTAAATCCAAAACAAAAATAATAAGAAATGCATTTAATAGTGTTTTTTAAAATTGTAGGACTACTTTGAGATCTATACACTTGTCATTTTTTTATAGGTTTTTTATAACGTTTAATTTATCATATTATTTAAAAATAAAGGCTTCAAATACCGCCTTTTTATTTAAATACAAAAATTCATGCTTCGTGTGTTGTATTTGTATACACAAAAGGCTTTTATTTGACTTAAGTTGGCTAACACACACTTTTTAAATGCGAAATATAATCGGCCTTCCTGACCAAATATCTTTACTGAAAGGCAAACTCTTTAAAAATGCATTTTTATTGCAATAGGGCTTGTTCACTTTTCTACCTTTAGGGCATTAATAAACCGGTAGATATTTTTTAACCCATAAATGTTTAGAATTTTATGTAAAAATCGCAAAAATTTGTTTACTTTTTGCACCCATAGGTATTTTTTTAAGTATTTTCTTTATACATCTTTTTGTTTCTTCATATACCCCTTGTTGATCATTCGGCAAGATCGTAAATTGTAAAGTTTAGATGTCTATCTAAATAAAATCAAGAACTATTGTTATTGTACGTAAAAAACAAATTTCATTACCAGAGAAATTACATAAAAAATTTTTATCTTTACGGATTTCGTTTACAAGTAAATACTATTTAAAGATTTACAAGAAAACGAAATTGAAATGCTAGTAAATATTATAATGGGCAAGGCATTTAGTATGCGTAATACACTAAAAAAGCGATTGTTTTGTTTCCTATTTTATATTGGTAAAAAATAACCTAAAGCGATGTATTAATTTTATTGCACTTATCGGCGTCAAATATACACATAATTATTATATTTGCGACAGGTCTATTTTGTAGTTCGAAAGATGAGGTAATTTTCTTACCTTGACAAATAGAAATTGCAAGTGTTTTTCTAAACTACATGTCAATCTCACCTCTATGGGGTACAATTCTCGTGATTGACTAAAACCATGCTTCTATCAGCAATACTACATTCACACAGTGAGCTATATTAACAAAAAAAATTTCCCTGGTCACGATTTTCTTTGTGCATGTGATTTAAAACAACGTATACAGATCTTTGTTTGCTGGTGCTGTCGGTTCTTCCCACGTTTATTTTGTATTGATTGCTTTGAACGTAGGAGAATAGGCTCAAGAGAATATCGGAGTCTATTGATGAAACACAACACAATATGCACGGTGATGCAGCTTTTTTGAGAATTACATGGCCGATGACACCGTACATAGGATCGTGACCACCCAAAATGCCAATAAAATTGATCGCAAAAAAGTTTGATCAAAATAATATATCAATTTACTATTTTTTCTTAAAAAATATCATATGGGAAATATAAATACATGCCAAACACATTTAAAGAAGAAATATACATAAAATTTATAAAAAAATCAACAAAAATAAAGTGTTGCTTTTTGTATTCTTTTCTTTTGCCAATTATACAAAGGAAAAAATACTTCTGAAAATAAGAATATAAAAAAAAATGTTCTGTCAAAAAAAGTTATATTTATCATAAACGATTATGTCAACACAAACACATTTGCTTCTTTTTAAAATTTTATAACAAATTACGTTTTTTACAACTGTTGACCGAGCCGGGGTGCTGGGTATACGGTACATTTCTGCGTGAGTCTGGTATTGCAGATACAAAGGTTTTAATATAATCAATAACTTATATATTAAATATAATAGGGGCCAATATATACGAAAACATTACCCAACCCTTTAAATATAACCGTTTAATTACGACCAAAGAAAAAAACGTATGTCCATCTATTGTCTCGCATTCGTAGCTCCTTATTTCTACTTCCTTTTTTTCTTGCTTTTATTTCTATGACGGGGACATCCTTCCTTTAGCCTTAGAATTGCATACCACACGTTTTTATTTTTCTGAATTACGTCTTGTTTATTAATTATCCGTGTTTCCGCAGTGCCCAATATTGGTTCAAATTTTCTATCGCTTTTCTCCGAATATGGGTGAAACAATTATCGGTAATATCACGGGTTCAAATCTAATACATTTACCCAGTAAAGTTTCAGCCTGTTGCGTAACAGATGGGTCATCCTAAATGCTCTACAAAAACCATGATTTATACCTTCCACTTTTCTTTCGTATATGATCTAGTCAATCTTCTATCCCGAAATTGCTTGTCTTCCTATATAATACAACTAAATCCCGTTTTGCTTTTTGTAACATACTGTTCGTTTTTGGATGGTATAAAGCAGAAAATTGAAATGATATTTTTTATCGATCCGCCATTTGTAGCAGTATCGAGTTTTAAGACTGGCAACCATTATCACCCTGTATCCCGTAAGGTAAATTCCATTATATTTCTTATAACAGCAAGTGCTTTCCACTGCTCTTGTCACCTCTTAAGCTGTCTTGCTGCGAATTGGTGTAACCTCAATCTTACTTGTAAAGCTTTCCAATGTAATACGTATATACATAAAGCCCTGTTTGCGGCTTTCAAATGGTTCTATAGGTCCACTTTTATGTTCATAAACGGCATTGTATATTTAACCACGTAAGCTATGCGTTTTCTTATTCTTAGTTTCCGCGCAGTTTTCACACGACATTATAAAATCATTGATCTCTTTCTTCATATAAACCCGGTTTGTCTTTCACTTACATTCTAACATACAGTTTTACTGCTGTCATGCACCGTTGCATTTGATACTTAGAAATAATGTTTTCTCACCACTACGGTTGTTTCCTCAGCTAAAATATTACATATTTTTTGTCAATTCGATTCTTCAGCTGTTTCTTTTTGGTCAGGTCGACTTAAAATATCGATATAATATACTTTTCGTATTTTATTCTTTACTCAATGTAATTTCAGACAGTCGTAGCGCCTATCTGTTAAATTTCGAATATTGATTTTCGGCCTTCAATTGATAAACAGCCTGGTGATCTGTTCTTAATATAAAGTCCTGACCTATCAACATTTGTCTTTAATGCAGTACCGAATCCACCAAAGCATTAAGTTCCTTGTCCGTCGCAGAGTAACACTATGTTGTGAGGTAAGCTTTCTACTGTCAAAAAAGACCCCTATCATTTTCATCATGGCCTTTTTGCGAGAGCGTTCCCCCGATTGCTATGTTTAATATACCTATTGCCAAGATAAATGGCATTTTGAGGAATGAGAATGTTAGTAGGGTTTTTAACATGTCTCTTGTTCGATTACATAAAAAGCTTGTAGATGAGATTCTGCAGGATATGTTGGCGGGATTTATATGCGTGCGAAAAGAGGAAAACATAAAGACGGAAGGGCGGTTTTATGTCACATAAATTGTTTATGTGTCTTTTTCAGTACCTATTTAAAATGAAGAATGCTGCTATTAGTATACGGTAAAAGGGAACATATACACATATATAATATTTACTCTGTCAAAATACATTCACACTGCCTCTTTTGCTTACTTCATGACCCAAATTTTTATGTGTCTCTTAACAAATTACACTTCTTTCTATTAGGTTTAAATTCAGCCGTCTTCAGCATCTGAAACACGATTTTTTAATGATCACAATGGTTGGTCATAGTCTTAGAGAAAAAAATTTTGTCTCGATATAATTTATGATGAACTTGTAACTTTGATTTTTAAAAGCTTGTTCCGAGGTTTTCCGAAAAGTGGCTGGACCATTCACGAACCCGGACGGCATTCTTCTGTATTTAACAGGACATTCTTACACTTAATTGCTGTCTTTTTACGTCTTTCTCATCTATCTTTACTGGATTGTATCCACTGTTTGCATCCAAAATTTAAAATATACATGCTATCTGTAAGCTATTTAAAATCTCATTAATTCTGTTCATGGGGCATCAGCGTTAGTTTTTTTACGAGGTTCGATCACTTAAAATCAAAGCACAGAGGAAAATCATTTAGCGTCTATATCCAGAACGCGGAGTGACCTATAAAGCCTCTAAAATGGGCTTTTAGATTTTCCCTTAGTATTTTTCCTGTACTTTCTGGCTACTTATTCTTGCTGATGGATCCCATATCTATACACCGGGCAAACCACTGTTGCACTTTATCAGTTATCGATATAATGACGCAAAATATTTATTTCGTTCGTCCACCAAACTTCATATTAGAAAAAATCTGACAAGTCTTGCATCAGCTACTGTTTCTGGTTTTCAAATGTCGACCGTTCTTTCTTGTAAGGCATATTTCTCGGTACTATCGCAACTTTGTTTTCTGCTATACTAATTCCTTGTATATTATCTATAATAAATGATGATCCTAAAATTATTAAGGGATACCTACGTGAGAGACAAAAAAATTTCACAATAACAAAGATAAGCAATAGGTAACCGTACCCCCTTGCAAAGCAACGAAATCTTGCATCGGTTTACCATTAACCGCTGTCCGTACATAATTTACAGGAGTTTAAACTCTTTCCTTGGTATAGAATTTTTGTTAATAACAATACATTTCGATCCAGAGTCCAACAATAAAGGAACATAACGATCATAGAGACAGACACCAAAAATAAATGCATGCTTTTCATCATCTTGTATATAAAGACGGTTGATTTTTATTGTATTCTGACAGTCAAGGTTCATTCGCATCATCATTTTAAGTGCGTTTTCTTACAATCAGGGTTCTTTTCTTCTGTTGTCAGAGTTGTTTGAGCTTCCGACAATCACTAGTGCATTGTCCTTCTTGTTGACGGAAAAACAACACTATCTCTGTGGCCTGTTTCGGCCTCCTTTGTACTAATAAATTGACCGTACATTAACTGTTTGTTTAAGTAGGCTTCTTCATTATTGTTAAAACACCATCTGTTGTTCTAGCTCCTTATCCCTCTTGGAATTTACCTGGTCAATTTTTGGCCAAAGAAGGCAATGAACGCAAGCGATTTAGCTTAGAGCTCCCCGTGTTGAATCCTAAACTTCCCTAAAAATTCTTTCACCTTGGTCTTCCATTGTTTACCCAATCCTCGCTGTGCCATTGTCACAGAACAGCATTTGCTAGTCGCCGTTGATTGACTATGAGCTTGATTGTATCACAATAACTAAGAATCGTTGCGCTCATAAATTTTTCGCCAAGTTCGCAAATCGTAAATACCATAAACTTTGATTTTTAGTCATGAACCTTACAAGTGGAGCTCGTAACAGCTGTATAAACGACATTGCCTATGCCTTTGTTACTTCAATACCGAAACGAACCACATAATATAAGTCTAAGTAAATATAATAGCTGATCATCCGTCAGCTTGTTGACCCATGTATATTCTTAAGGGTCTTTTGCGAAAACTGGCCGTTCCACATCCGGCTCTCTTGCATAACCAATAGAAGAGGCTACTGTTGCCATTGTTGACTAAGCCGGGGTGCTATAAATTTTGTTTGTTTGTCTGGGTAAGTCTTGGATTGCAAATAAGATGGGCAGAATTAAATCAATAATTTTTTATAGTAAATGTAAAAGGGTTTCAATATGTGAAGACAACAACAAAAAATTCTACTACAAAATTTTATTACTATAGATTTTTGCAAAATTATGCTTTCTTTTTTTTGTTGTTGTCGCGTTCTATTTCATTTCTTTAATTTTTTTTTGTTTTTTGTGTTTAGTGGCATTTTTAACCTCCATGATTTTTATAAAGAATTTCTAAGAACTAAGTAAAAAATTTTTATTAATTATTTTTTTATTTTTTCTATAATTTTATGGCATTTTGGTTCGTCGAATCATTTTTTGGCGTTTAGGGTTTTAGCATTTTGGCCCTCCACCTATTGGACCACCAAATAATCCCGAGTCGGAGTTCAACAATATATAAATTCCAAAAGAATAACAGTTGAAAAAACATTTGGATTTTCGAAATTCAAATTTTAAAAACTGTGGCACGAAATCCTAAAAGGAAGCCATGATTTTACGTGAAAATTATTTTTAGCATCATGTGTTGTATACAATTTAACCATTAAATCAAGAATGTCAAATAATTTTAAATGAATATCTAAATGATGTATACGTAAATGAACAATTATTTACTCAAACGCAAAAAATTCGGATATTTCTTATCTTTATTTATTATATCTATTTTTTAAAAAAAAATAACATCAAAACATCTTGCACAGTTTAAAAATTACTAGTGAACGACTAAAAAAGAAGTTAAAAGCATAAACAAAAATTTTTGATCCTATTTCTATTTTCGAAGTATTGCTTTGATTTCCCCTGAAATACTTTTAAGATTCTCAATTCTTTTTTCATGATGGTTGTCTTTTTATTTTTAATATCGATTTTACCAATCTATTCTTTACTTCGTTGTCTATTCTCATAAAAAAGAGCACCTAGTCAATGTTGTTCATTTTTTTTTCTTTTGCGTTGTCTGAATCGTCTCTTGTTTTGTGTAAAATTCCGTTTTATCATTTTCATTGCCAATGTTTTTCTTCTGATAATCATTCATCTAGCTGACATTTTATACATCACTAATGGCCGAGTCAGCAAACCTTTTAAAAATTATCTCAGCTCCAACGCTTCACTTGACAAAAAATTATCATAATATTTTTACTTCAATAATTCCGCTGGGGTCCCGAATATGATATGGCCATTAAATGAAAGCCGAAAAAAAAGGTTCGATTCATAATGGCATATATGGCCATTATGAAAACCTATTTTTTGACGTTTTTGGCCCAAATATTTTCATAATTATAAAAGTTATTTTCTATTTCTTTATAGTAAAACACCGATATTAAAATAAAAAAATATCCATCTTAGTATCTTGCTACATTATGCAATAGCTATAAATATACAGGCAAAACATTACCACCCTTTGATAGTGCGCTCGTGCACTTATGGTGTCCGCCTTATGTCCTCGGGACATAATTTATGCTCTTTAAGTGCAAGAACGTAAAAATTTTGGCCCCAGATTTAGAAATAAGACATAATAAGTGTATAATCGGCTAGTTTTTGTGTTTTGTGTTTAAATTTTGTTGCAATGCAAATTACTATTTTTCTCCCCGACTAACGTAAACAAAAACTAGACTCTTTCTAAATTTTTTAAGGCATTAAAGGGATAAAAATATGATAAAAATAACTGAAAACAACCCCCTCCCCAGTTATAATGACGATATGTATATGGTCATATATGGGCTATGATATTTTTACTTGGAATACCTGCATCTCCGGCACCTGATTAATTAGCTTTAAGTTTCTTCTTACGGAAGGATAAGAAAAAATCATTAAACTTCTTTTTCGTTTTTTTTCCATCGTACAGAATGTTATGCGCAAATGCGTACCTTCTCATATCTTAGTGATTTCGTATCCGTTATTTCTTATTGGATGCAATTTTGGTGCATATACCCCTCCGTTCTCTAGGTGATTTTGTGTCCGTATCTTTTCTTCTGTTAAGTCTACTATATTTGTAAGTCTTTAAAAAATAAGAAAATTTTATTATGGGTGGATCCATAGATAAAAAAATATCCAAAAAAAAAAGAAAAACCCCGTGGGTCAAAATGCACGGATGTCGCAAAAAAATGAACATAAAAAATACGAAAATCCTAAAAAAAATTTGAATAATCCAAATTGCATTACGAATGTAATTATAAAGAATAAAACGACATAAAATGAGTCTTTAATAGATTAAAACGCAACATGGGTATTTAATTTAATTAAAGAATTGCTTTTTGCGGTAGTGTAAAAGTATTATATCTGTTAATTAACCCTATAGGTCAAAAAAGTAAACACGCCCTTTAGAACACAAAATCTGTTAAAGTCGAATCAATCTACCAGAACATAAATTTTTGGGCGTATATAAATAAAAACCAGAAATAATGCGACATTTATAACAAAAATAACGTGATATGGCCAAATTGTAAGCGGGCAAACACGTAAATATAAACGAACTATGGTATTTTATTCGTATATATTAAATACGGTCAACTATTGCATGTCTAAGCTATATTTCTGGCTGTATTTTTTATTTGCTACAGACAGCCTTACTATCATATAAAATAATAAAAAACATTATATGTATTCAACATATGACACATAAATCTAAATTTATTTATACACGTTTTTACAGTTCATATGCGTGTCTGGTTTGTTTGATAACTGCTACTAAACAAAAAATTTTTAGGCAAGGACCGTTTTATAGTACCAAAACTATGAACTCTTGAAGGCCGAATAACGGCTAAAAAATTCGAACCTCTATATAAATGAAGGCGAGTCGTTGCAATTGTAGGCAATTGCAAATACCGGTTTAATTAAAGCAAAATCCTTCTTCAACAAAGTTGGCAAGATATTTTATACATTAAAACCCTATAAGAGTCTGTTAAACGTTCATTTGTTCAATATTTGTATAAATTAATTAAGTTTGTCACGGCAAATATTTACTACTAAAGGCTGTCAGAGGCTTTAAAACATATAAATTGCACTTAAAATTACTAAGGTACGATTTCATGGGCTCTTATTTTTTTGCCGAATGAAAAGAACGTAAAATTGTAAAATGAATGACAGTATTAATCATACAAAATAAAAAAAAATGTATTTAGTGCATACTAATAGCACTTACAACCATCAGTATTATAAACAAAATTAAGGCAAATTTTTGTATAAAAAATAGATATGCGTATTCTTTTGTCAGATTTGATTCAAACTCAGCCTCAATGCAAACTTAAGGCTTTAAAAGCATATATATACACGTACTTTACACAGAAATTCTTTTATTGTATAAACTGCTAGATTTATCTCATTTTTTGCTTTTTGAATGCTCGTTTTTATGTTTTTTTATTGTATATTTTGCAATATATTTTCAATATAAATGCAATTTAGTACAATTAGTATGGAATTTTTAAAAAGCCTGTTTTAGTTGGTGCACTAATTACAATTAGAGGTTAGTTGTACTATTGTGATCAAAAACATTTTTTGACATCATTTAAGTATATACAGTAAATTGCCTAAATTTCAAAAAAGCTGTTTTTTGTACAAAACTGTACATTAAGAAAACAATTTTTGAAAATCTTGAACACACCCAAAAAGTATTTTATATATTGGAAGCAGTAAAAGCGGCTGTAAGCATATAGATAAGAAGTTTGATGGCTTTAATAAAAAAATGAAAAAAATTGCCTTTATAATCTTTTACTAATTTTTATATTTGTGTGTCTATCATCAGAGACTAGCAAGGGACTGACAAAGATTGCAGCAAAACTTTAAAAAATTTTAGTTCAGGTAATTTTTTGATCAAATAAGCTGTTGTTCAAAAAAATTATTGCCTCGAAATGTAAGTAAAATTATATTATTAAATAGTTAAAATGCAAAAGTACACATAAAAAAATACTTTTACTATAGTTTTGTATCTGTTGCAGTATTTTCTTGGCAATGTTTCATCCTTAGTTTGTACAAAATTTATCCTAACGACATTATAATTTTATACACAAACAAATTCCTTGGTATTTTTGTCTTCTTGTACTGTCTATTAGTTTTTTATTAACTTTACTTTTTAAAATAACCATACAACGAAAACAGCACTTCTTTACCTATTCAAATTGCAATAAATTAGCTGAAAAGTTACAATTAAGCAATTTTGATACAAATTCACTAAAAAATATTTTATTAATTTTTTTTGTATTACGTACAAAAACCGTTACTAATAAAGATTAAAGTTTTTTTTATTTCTAAAGTAATAGTTTTTAGACACGATTTTACATCATAATTTACAAAAAAAATACCCCTTAATATTTTTAAACTTAATGTAAAAAAATACATAACAGAAACGGAAAAATTGTGGAATTATGCATTGGAAGCGAGTATTGAAGTAAATACTACACAATATATTTATAAGAAAATCAAAAAGCACTTAAAAATTTTAATTTTCTTTTTTGGCTCACGTTTATTATACAAACACAAAAAAAATCTTGCCAACGGCACAACTTTCATGTTTGCACTCTTTATCAAGTAAGTATTAAACTCTTGCAAGATTTTCATAAAATAATAAGGCAAAAATGCATACAAATAAATAGAAAAAAATAAGTCATGTAGTTAACATGTTAAGTACGCTCAAATGATATTCCTTTTTAATTTTTTATATTGTTATTTACTTGCTAATCATGTATTGCAATAAATAAATAGATTTGGATATTAAAAAATACCTGCTAAATATATCCATAAAAAAGCTTCTCAAGTGCGAATTAGCTCGCTCTGCATGTACATTTTGCCAAAACTGGTTTAATATACCAAAGTTGTTGATGAGAAAAACTGTGGATAAATTTAGTTTAAAAAGGGGTCATGAAAAGTATTGATTTAGTCCAATCTGACCTAAGACCTTGCGTTACGCACCTAGTAATATTTTAAGCAGCGAATCTGAGCAAAAATCTCTAACAAAATATCGTTCCGTAAGACAGGACCGTGCAAAGTTTTAATATACACGTCTTTAAAAACTTTGGTATTTTTTAAGTTTTGTTTTTCTGCATAGTCAATGACTTTATGATACATGTGTGATAAATAGATGAATAACCATATATTGTTTGATTTTACTTTCGATTTGTTAGATAATTTTGTTAATACAAAAATTAAGTATATTTTTTTATATATTATCTTTTGCAAAATTATATCGTTTATAAGCACATTGCATTACATTTATAATCAAAATTATGAAAAAAAATTTCTTTTTCAATTTACTAAAAAACGAAAAAAAAATGTGGACAAATAGCTGCTAAAATACAAAAATCTCAAAGATAATTCAATATAGTTATTTTTTGTTAAAAAAACTTGCAAATTTTTTATTTTTAGTGGTTTTTACTGTATTATTTATCCGGCATTTCGGACCAATAAATATTACAAAAAAGCACGTTTTTCGGGTATTGGTTTTTTGTCGATTGACAATTTTACCTTGTAAAGGCAGTGCATTCTCGTAAATAAAAAGTAAAAAATGTATTTTAAATTAGTTGCCGTTGCCTAAGGTATGTATCAGACGAACTACATTCTATTTTGTTTTGCAATGTTTTAACCGAACCAACTGTACTTTATAATACAGTGTTTTGTAGCATTAATGCAAATTTTTCTTGTATTTTGCAATTTTTTTACTTTTTTATTTGTTTTGCAATTTTTGTCATTTTTAATGCACTTTTAATATGCATAAACAAACATAAATATATATTACTGTATTACACAATAAAAGGCAAAATTTTGCCGTTATAGTATGTTTATCTGCATTAATAGTGCCATCTCAGCAGCTTAAACTACTATAAACTATCACTGTAATATTAAAAATTCCTTGTCGTAGACTCAGTTTTGACGCATATATACGTCCTGGTAATAAGAGTAAAACGCAACATAAGAGCCTAATATGAAAAAAATAGATTGTAAGAAATATACAAAGTACTAATTTCTGCAAACCAAAATGAATTTTATGGCTGTTAACCGGTTGTCATTTATTTGTTTAAGATTAAAATTTTCGAAAAAATTGTAAAAAAATAAAAAATTGTAAAAATCAATACAAATGCATATAAAAATAAATTTGCACCATTTTCGGCCTATGACGCATTTTACGTCATTATTACAGTGGGATTTAACTTTATAAGTTGCTTTTTACTGCGTAAACAATATAATTTATTAATACTTGTTTATGCGTATATTGAAATGAACACAATAAAACACAAAAAATGCAAAATAAATGATAAATGATAAAAGTTAAATAGTAAAAATGCATGATAAAAGTATAATAGTAAAGGATAAATTGCAAAATTTATGAATCAACTGTCATTAATGCTAAAAAACCCTGCAAAGGTTTTAAAATAAAACATAATTTTATCATAATTAATTTTAATGATTGCAAGCGATAATACATAGACTATAGTTTTTGTATGCGCAAAATTCCTAAGATAACTTTTGAATAAAACTAACAGCTCTTAATTAAGCCGTATTTTACTTTTTTCGGTGTGCTAATTTCTACCCCAACAAAGCCATTTTTTGGTTCAACGAATAATTTAGTAGACTAAAAATAAAATATGTGCCAAAAATAAATAGAGAAAGCGACAATTTGACTAATGCCGAGACTTACCGAAATCCTCTCAGTATACAGCATTAGGTTTTTTTTTTGTAAAAAACCGTCAATGGATTGAAAAAAATTGACCAAACAACGTGTGAATTTTCTAATCCATATAATTATTTGGTGAATTGGTCAGGTTATTGATATCTAGGAAGCATTAACATCGGATGCCTAAGTTGTAATACAAAAATGAAAAAGAACTCGGGCCAATTAAAACAAACCAAACCTAGCAAATATACTTTTTTGTGCTCTTCTATTTAATTAAAGTAAGGGGATATCAAAATGTTGTTCCATTTTATAGGAAGCGTCATTTACTGTAAACCACAAAATCAGTATATTTTATGTAGAATACTTAAAACAATGGATCAGCCCTCAGGGCGTGTATTTTTTTTACGTAACGTCCTTTTTAATGTATTTTTCTTGTCAAAATTTTTCAACCTGATTAACGTATAAACAAATAATATCGTTAAATTGTTAGAAAAATGTTTTTCTATAACTTACCGTTATTTTTTGTCACTATACGATATTTTATAGTAGGGTCAACATCGGCCTGTATAAATCGTATAATATTTTTTTCAAAAGGTCAGGGGTTGTTACATATTAATTTGTAAGAAATTTGAGACAAAAATGCTTTAAATTAATATTTGTGTAGGTTTATTGTTGTACGTTGTTTTTAGTGTCGCGTTACGTAAATCATCGTATATCAAGACTTTAAATAACGTTTCGTATGCTCAAAACCCGCTTTTTACTAAAATATAAAAAAAAAGTACACGAAAACCCATATTAGCTATAAGGTAAATCCGAAGGCAAAAAAAGAGCTTTTGCTGTTAACCGGTTGCCGACGAATAGTCATTTTACTGTATTATGATTGTGAATAATAGTCGGTATACTGTATTTAGGTTGCCGAACAATAGCATAAACGTAACTGCAAATTTTTGCGTGGTAAAGCGAATATACCTTAACGAAGGGTAAACTTTTGAAAGCGCATAATGGAAAACATTTCGTTAAGATGCGCAGCTGTAAAAAAACACTAATTATTAATAACTAGAAATCGAAAAATTCATTTAAAACATTGTTTACGAGACTGCTCAGTATAAAAAATTAAAGCACAAAAAACTACAAATATAAATATTGCGAGTACATTTTATTAGCATGTGATTGCTGTAAATTGCATTTTTATACCCAAAAGTATGCATCAATATTTTAGGGACTATTTTTTTATTGCTATTTTTTTCCATCATTAAGTTAATTTTTTTTTATCACCATGGTGTTTTAACACATACATTGTAACGAACCACGGGCAAATTCGCTACAGAACTGCTATTTTGACATTAATATATCGACCCAAATTTTATAAAGTTTTATACAATATATTTAATTTTAGGTCATGTTTAGAGCTTTGTAAGAGCTTTACATGCCAAAAGCAACCAAATGCTTAATAACGCAGTTTTTATGGTATAATAGCAGGTTGAATGCGTTTACATGCAGTATTTTACGCCATCAACTACGGTATGAAAGCCAAACGAACATAAGCGTAGCAGATTATACTAAAAACTTGCTGTATACATACAAAGAAACTGTTTCCAATGCTCGATTTTTATTGCCAGCAGTAAAAAATTATAAATGCAGTTTTTTGCAGTTTTTTGGGTTTTAAGTGACAATAAAACGCAGTTTTTGTACGGCGTTTATGGTCCGCTTAGTCATGTTCCATTTTTTTTTATCATATGAGTATTTATACCTGTAGATAAAAATCCAAGTATTTTTATAGATGTGTATCGTCTTTAGTTGTTTTTTTATAGTTAAATTTATATAGGCTCTTGCTACATACAAAATCAGTTGCGACAAAAATACGTAATTTCTATGCAGTATTAGTTTAATAACATAGTTTTAAGCATTGATAAGTTGCCTTTGAACTATGAGTTATCAGATCTTCATAATTTTGGCTACAACTTGTAATATATCATAAAATTTGTTTAATACAAAATGCTTTATTATATGCATTTCCAAGCATTTCTGGAATTTTTTTATTTTTGGCATTATTTACGATCTTTGCCTCTTTTCTTTTTTTAGATAATATATTTCTAATATAAAAAGTATACTCACCAATAATTTTTGTGTTTTTTATATGTATATTGTTGTATTTCATGTTTTGGATTTTTTCTAGTAAGTTCATAAATATATTTATAGCCACGGTGAAATTTTTACTGGGTCCTTAAAAACAGCAAAATCAATACGGCTAAGGCACCATAGGTAAAAAATTTTACAGATTTTTATATACCATTAATAAATTTACTTTTGGTACTTATTGACCCTTTTTTAAAAACGAAACTATCCATAGATAAATAAATGGAACTTCCCCTCAGAAAAAAAAAATTATTCTTTATTTTTCTTACTGTATAACTAACTTATAATCAAAATAAAAGACAATAAGAAAAGCAATGCTTTAGATGTTACTTATAAACACAGCATGACGCTATAGCTTTTTTACAAAGTTATTCAGTTTAATATAATATACTTTTAATAATGAAAATTTGAAAAATAAAATTGACGCAGAGAAATACGCAAATTGTAAAGTTAAACGTACACTAGGTACGTTGAGAATGCTCATAAACATCATCAACATGTCAAAAAGCTGTATGATCCAGTTTTCGACATGACTACAAATTCATAAACATATAATCCCACGATTAAAGCCCTAATTTTTATTCTTTAAAAATATGAAAGCATTTAAAAAAGTTTAAAAATAAGTTTATTATGTTTATTTCTACCAAAAAGACACATACACAAAATTTACGGTTTTCTAGTCAATAAAAGATGGTAAAACTTTACTTGCGGAATTAATGATCAATTTGTTTTTTTAAGCAATATTGTACAAACGTACCCAAATCTCATTTATTTTTCTGGTCATTAGCCAAAAAAATTTGAATCTTGCTCAACTTCTCGAATGGTACTTTGTAAGTCTAGAAAGAAAGTAAAAGTAATTTTATGTATATTAAGTACTTGTAGTATTTAGTGCTATGAGCGTAAAAATTACTTTTTTATAAGAAAAAAGAGTATGGAATTTTACATTCAAATATACGCTTACACTTTTATTTTTCATGATTATTCTATTTTCCATAATGGCCACTATGGATGAAAAATTTTTCGTTCGAGTTTTTAAAGGCGCTTATCTCTTTTGGCAACAGTAGCTCAAAAAATACAATGCGTATATCATTAACACCCTAGCCATTATTTTTATCGATATTATGGGTTAGAAAAGCCTGCCGCTCCATTAGTGTTTGTCTTTCAGGTAAAAACCATGAAATGATACGTATTTTTTTTAATTTAGGTTTTTTTTTTGTATTTCTTATCTTTTTGATGAAACATATAATATAAGTGTTTCTTTTTGTAGCAGATATTAAATAAATCTAAAACATTATTCTAGGTCGTCTCTGTACATTTTACAAGCGCGCAAATAGATCAAATTAGCGTAAAAAATTGAATGCGCGCAAAATTGGCTAATTTAAATAAAGGCGGTGGACTTTTACTTCTTTTATATAAATTGTTATCTCTTCGAGATACAACTTTATGTATTCGTAAAATATAAATGGTGGTGCAACTTAAGACGTAATATTACACAAGCTCGCGTTAAAAAATGTGTTTTTGTTATTTGTTTTATTATTTCTAAAGTTTGCCTTATTTTTTCTATTTTTTATACTCGGATTTTAGTATGAAAAACTCGAATGACTTTATAAACATGACAATAAAAGCATTATTCTAGTCTGGCAATGCGTAATTGCTTTGTACTGGCGTGTCAAATATCTTCGGTCAGTTTTAATACCCATTTATACGTCTTTTGTTATAAAAATCTGTTTATTTATACAAATGCTAAGAACACAAGCATATGCTTAATTATATTTAAAATATAGTTTTTAAACAA
>JAQFYM010002364.1:0-24170 GCA_034694785.1 Agrenia bidenticulata | reverse complement strand
TCGGGTCGGGTCGGGTCGGGTCGGGTCGGGTCGGGTCGGGTCGGGTCGGGTCGGGTCGGGTCGGGTCGAGTCTTGTCTGGTTTTTTTTACTACGCTCTACACGAACGAAAAAAAGTTATTTGAATGTGCATTTAATATGATTTGCGCATCTTTATCGCAATAAAGTACAGAAATACGGATTACATATTAAAAACTGTCCTTGTTTGCGACTGCATATTACTTTTAAAGTAGCAGAAATAGCTCATTCAGACATAAATTTATTTTTGCGACATTCTAAAAATACAGCTATTTGTATTTTTGCCTTATAGTGGATTGCATGGAAAGGTTCCCTTGGCGACAGCAGCAGTAAAAATTGCAGAAGACTGTGTTAAGTTTACTAAAATGGTTAGGAAGTTGGAAGAGGAACAAACGATGTTTTAGCAAGAGTAAAATCCGAGTTAAAGATACTGTAGAACCAGCACATGGATCACGTTGGAGAGGTGCGATTAAAGTTAGGAATTATATATCTGATGCAAGCCTAGAGTTGTCAAGATGTATCATAAGAAGAAGAGAAACCGTGAAGAAGTAAAAAAGCAGCCAATTTATGGAGTGTAGCGCGTTGAAAGCAATATACGGTGAGAAGCTTAGGACAGTAAGGAAAGGTTACAGGAAAAAGGAAAAGAAATAGATTGAATACCAAGAATGAAGCTTAAAAAAGCGCTGATATCAAGATGAAAAGATTGATAACAAGAACGCCGGGATATAAAAAAGTATAAGGATTGAAGCGACATGAACCAACTGTCAGAAGAAAGTAAAATGGTACGAGACTGCCATGATAAAAAAAATACAACACTATAAGTATATAAGACAGAGTCAGTAGCGTAGGTAGGGGTGGGGGGTGGAGGGGGTGGGGGTGTACCCCCCCTTTTAGAAAATTTTTGACGCCTCGATTAAAGGGGGTCTTTTTTTGTGCAGAGATTTTTTTGAATTTAACAATCTAAATTAAAAATTTTTAAGTGAATTTTTTTCAAAAAAAAATTATTATGTTATAAACGCATAAAAATATGGTTTTGGGCCTTACTTTTTGCAAAAACACTGACTAACCCCTGGCTCAAAAATTCCTGGCTACGCCCCTGATCAGAGTTATTTCGAAAACCGGTACATACAGTCAAAGATGTATATTTTTGAACCCGGGTTGACAATAAACGTATTACACGATTTATTTCCATGCTTATTACAAACGAGAGCTAACTAAAAATTTCTTCTAAGTTCAATGCAGAATACCAGTGTAAAAAGCATATAGCGATGGAAAAGGGGTTGTGAATACCGCAGACAATGGAGGAAGAACCCAAAAAGTAAAAAAAAGCTTGAGGAAAGAAAAATAGGAACAAGATCTGTGAAAAATTCCCGAACTGAGAAGATGTGTAGTCCAGCTTAACTGGGAATCGTAGATTGGTTTTTTATCTGATGGCACAAGTTGATATGGTAGAATCTGCAGTGTTTCAAGTGACAAAAATTGATAGGTTCGTAGAAAGACGGCAAAGAAAGAGATATTTATTGTATATATATGAAAAAGGCGTCTACAATATTGAAATTGCCGAGTAAGACAACAAAAATACGACATATATTTGTAGAAGATAAATAAAACCATATAACGATTTGTTATTGGGTCGTAAATAAACCCCGCTGGTTTTACAATGAGTACTGATAAAAATATGTAGTGATCTTATTAACTAAGAGTCAAAATTACACTGATGATATTTTCATAAGGACAAAGGGTATAGATGAGCATGCAAACTTGGCGTAAGAAATATGTTAAAGACTGTAAAAGAAAATGAATTTAAACTAAATGATAGAGCAATGCAGCTGATGATGCAAAGAAGATGCATTTTGGCGCTTATGCACTTGGTATGACACCTTTTGATTACACTAAGAAACCAACGAATACAGGGGTAAAAAAAATAAAAGCACAAAGTAAAAATTATAAATGGTCAAAAAATCAATCTAAATAAAAAAAACATTGCATTTAGAGTGAAATTTTACTTTGAAAAATTGGAAAACGTAAATATTTCCTTTAAATAAAATATGTTTTAATAAAATAGGAAGCAATTAAAAATATAATAGTTGCGACATGCTTTTAAAATGTAATGCCATATTACATTTTGCATACTTGGATTCCATAGTCATTAGTTTTTTACCAGATTGTAAAAAAAAAACCCTTCTTTTAATATGTGCATGTCTTGTGGTTTAAGTAAAACTTCTATTTAACGAATACATATAAAATATTTTGTTTATAATGTATTTATTTTTACGTTGCTTATTTTTATATACAGTTTTATCTTACCTCTCTCTGTGCTTTTATTTTTTTTACCCCTTTATTTGTTGGTTTTTTAGTGAACCCAAAAGGTGTCATACCAAGTGCATAAGCGCCGAGGTTCCATTAAGATGATTGAGGTAAGGCAGTTATTTGGCGCAGCAAATTGTTTCTAAGGACATATACAGAACTTTGCAGATACGACTACAAATCTAGCCAATAGCCTTAGAATTGAAATAGAAAAACTTTAAATAGACAAAAGATTTGGATGTAAAGTGACAGAAAATTAAAAGAACGAATAAGAAAATACAAGTGAAACTGTGTATGAATTATAGCAAGAAACAAAACTCCGACCAGATGCAGCGAACGCATAATAAAGCAGTGCTGATGCAGGAAGATAGTTCACGAGCTTTACAGTCTAGACAGTGGACTTTGAACAAAATAACAGAAACTGCCAGAAGTACGGGGTATGTGATAATTATATGCGAGCAAAAGTGTAAGGCATTTACAAAAAAATTATATAAATCAATAGAGAGAACTTTTTTGATCGAGACTAACCATGAAGCATTGAATACAAGAATGTTCACATTAAAAATGACCGCAATAAAAATAGGATAACAAAATAAAATCATACAGCTTTGGAAAACAATACATTATTCTGAAAATATAGGGTTTTGCAGATACATTGAGCACAGAAAATGCACCAGAAGAAGGCAGCGCACGAAGGGCATCTTAAAAAAAACGCAAATTAGAAAAATCATATATCCAACATCAGATACGGAAAATATGGACCCATATTAACAAAGTAAAATCGTTCTTGCTACCAGAAAAGATGCGGCGGATGTTTCTAAGAGATACACACGAATAATTATGATAATAAAGCGTTTGGTGTGTCGTGTATGAACTGCAAAATTTAAAATATTGGCCGGGGTTACGCAAAAATGTGGAAAAGTACAAAAGAAATGTACATTTTGTAGTCAAAATATTAGGCAAAAAAACGCCAAAGTTCATAACGACAATAAACTTTTCACAGAAATAGAACCATAGTTTGATGTGGCTAAGCGAGAAAAGGGGATACGCGTATGTGATGTAGATTACTTTACAATATTGATACATCACAATTTCGTAAAGATAAGCCCGGGAAGACATTTGTAGAATTTAAAGCAAGTAGTTCGGGAACGGATATGTTCCAGAAAAGATAATCACAGACAACGGCCGAGAAAATTAAAAAAAAATGCAGGAATTAAGTAGAAAATTTGGCATCATACAAACAACGACAGCTTTAATGCACAAAGTTGCAAAAAGAGAGCTCTACGAGCAAAAGAAACGGAAAGAAAAGTAAGGCAAAAATACAAATAGTAACGAGGATGAAATATTAGAATAATAGTGAATACCTTTAAAGAAACGTAATATGCAGTAATACACTCTTTACATATAAAAGATAAGAAGCTATAAGCTGGGTTATATATTGGTAAATTATGAAGATGATCAATAAAGGAGAAACAATAAGAAATATAAAGCGGGAAACTAAAACCCGAAAGTGTGGTATATACTGCAAGACAGACGTTTGTGAAAAAGAATATGAGTGGAATATTTGTAAGATACGAACAACTACCAAAATAATATATGCGACTTATGTGACAAGATGCGAGACGAAATCCTTGATTTCACTTAACAAAAAAGTGTGATTTATCGTATAAGGGGTATTGCAGTTATATGTTAAGTGCAAAGATTTACCCCTTGCATAAATTTACATAAAGGACACCACATTTCTTACAGATGAAGACTTTCTTATGTACAAGTAAAAACTTCCAAATTTTTTGGCGGCATAAAACTAGTGTTTAAAGCTTCTACAGCGGATTATAGTCTTGACCCATATTCTTAATGATCTACAAATTGCCAAAAATTTGCAAAGTACTTTTATAAAAAGTATGCAACAAAAAAACATATTTATTTCTTACAGTACAAAAATGTAAAAAAAACAAATACCATTACGTAGTTTTTTTTGTACGTTACTAAATGCTAAAAAATAAATTTTCTAAATCTGAAAATTTACTCTTACAGCATGCTTACATGTTTTGTTACGTAGACTAATGAATCTATCTATCTGTGCTTTTTGTAGAAGCAGCAAAAGGGTTTATTTATCTGCATAATTTGTCAGAGTCGACTTACGTGGTGAAAATAAAAAACGTAGATTAGATATTCTATCGCGTTTGGTCGTAAGTTGTTATTTTATTTGTAATAACGAAATATTTTGTAATTATTAGATCCAAGAAAAAAAAAACCTCTGAGTAAAACGAAAGTGCAAACACACACACATACATACTACATACTCATCAGTCAGAATGAGTATCATTTTTTGCATTATACCACTTATAAAAAAGTTTTTTTTTTTTTGTAGCTTAAGATGTTGAAACAATGGCAATTGTGCTTATGCATTAATAAATGCAAAAAAATGCTCGCCATTTATTCAAGATAGAAATCACCACATGTTTTACTATGAAACATATACAACTGTCATCTATGGCTTTTTGGAATATTGTTGTTGTTTTTATATAAAACACCGCTTAATTATCTTTAGAACAGCTAATTTTTGTTATAATTACAATTTAAAAAGTTTTTTATCTGACCCAAGTTTTCAAAGCTTTTATTCAAAGTATTCTAGTTGTAATATTTAATTAACCGGTAAACAATTTTATACAAACGCATTTCATGTAAAATCGTTGTTTTAATTATTTTTATCTTACTACAAAAGGCAGTTTTTTGGCTTGTTTTATCTTATACTACAGCACATAAAAGATAAAAATAAAATTTGTACATTAAGATAAATCTCTTAATTTTTGTGTTTGGTAAAAGTAACATTATATTAACTTAAATGCTGTGAATAAAACAGTTTTAAAAAAAAAACGTATCAGTTTTACAAAGGTCATATGTGTTTGAAATAATAAATCGTAGGATAAAGGAATTTCGTGTGTAAAATATGCATAAATTTAACATCTATTTTAGACGCGAAACAAAAGAACATAGACGGTTGCGGACTATAAAATATACACAAAAATAATAGTACTATAAGCTGTCAGTCGTATACATGGTACTTTTTTTAATGCCCGCTTTTATTATTTTGGTTGTGTGGTTGTGGGTATTTTAATAATTTTTACAATAACCTGTCGAATGGTATTTTACAAAAAAAATTAAAACAAACTTTACAAATAGAACTTTAATGTTAGAATTTTTATATCTAAGGTTATATATGTTAAGAACATGTTTTTTCTTTTATTGTAATTGTTTTATAAAAAAATACTTTTTATTTTGCTAGTGACTAAGTTTTCCTAGATACATATACTGTAACTTTTGCAACTGTTACTTTAAGTTACTTTTTATTCGTTACTTGTTTATCAAAAATGAAACTATATAATAAGAGTGTATATATTGCATACGTTTTCTTTTGACTTTGCTGAATTTTACAATAATGTTAAAAAAAACAAAATATCTGAAATAAAAATATATATCCGAGGTTGGGGTCTTACAGCTATATTACTGCGTGAACCAACTTGTATCCAATTTAATAAAACCCCCATCTACATTTAAAAAGCTAGTTTTTTGTATCTAGAACAAGCGTTTCATTCTTACACAAAGCTGTTATAAATATAAATTTTACCTGCACATTTCTAGTTGTTGCAAAATTTTAGTTTGCCAGATCTTATTAAAAATTTGTTACTTTAAGGGGCCTATGAACATTGCAAAAAAAAACCACAAGATTCTTGGTATAAGGAGTAAAAACATATCTAAAAGTTACGTTTGATAACTTATACGTACATGATTGCAGTCTTATAATGCGATTTACAGACACCACTTTATAGTTACTGTATTTTGGAAAACCTTCTCGTGACCTTGTACTATACAAGTAAAAAATTAAAAACGAAAAAAAATATTCCATACTATTGAATATGATTGTACAATACTTTTTGTAAAGCAAAGTCTGCTTATTTCAGGCGTAAAATATGTTTGAGCTGAGAATTTATTAGCAACATAATGAAGATGGCACAAAAAATACGTAAATTAGGCTTTAAAAAACTATGGATAAAAAAGTTAAATGGGAGTAGGACGATGTAATGAAAGTCATACGGATAAGGAAGATTGCTGCATAAGATAAAATCAATATATATATTTTCCTCGTGCATGCAACATTAACTATAAAAATGTGCAGTTCACTAAAAAAAGGGAATAAATTGTTTTAAGAACACTATTGAGTACAAGTTTGCAAATACTCACATATAAAAAACGCTTAAAATTTGTTTACTGCATTAAGTAGCGCTTCATGCAGAATATAGAACGGTCTTTTTTTAGATATGACGTATCCCTTATACATAACATATTACAAAGCCGTATATTATGCGCAACGACTATAAAATTACACTCAATATTCAATCTGAGATTACTTGCGACTTTTTTTGTTTTTTAAAAAATGTGTTTTGCGCAAAACTGCTTGTAATTAGTAATATAAGAACTATAAAATATTTAAATTTAAATTTTATATTGCAAAGCTATCTTTTAAACAGACATACAAGGTTGAACCTTTGTCAAGTCCGTAATTTTTTCAATCATCTTACAAACAAACTTTATAAAAAATTTAAGGTGTGATAAAGTGTAATTTTATGACGTAAGTTATGAACTGCGTAAGACATACTTATAAATATTTATAAGATTGGGTTCTATAAATGTTTTTGACATCGGAACTTGCAATAGTGTACAAAAAATGTAGAAAATGAAAAGATCTTGGACAAAAATGACTATTTTTCTGGCGTTCTAAAAAGAAAAAACATTTTATATTTTTGCGTATTATTTACATATATTCTGTTTTATATCTTATTTAATTTATTTTGGTTAATCGTCTCTTGGTGTTTTTTAAATGTGTTTATTTTTAATAAATTTATTTATCTGTGGATATAGCGGTGCAAAATTATTTTCTATTGGCAAATTTTAGTGATTAGTTTTAGAAAGTTAACTGTAAACGCATTCAGAGCATTAAAACAAAATTTAAGTATTTGAAGCATATAAGTCTAAACACCAGTATACTTTAAGCATGCTTGGAAATATTGATTTATTTTTGTAAAAAAAAAGACAGGAGTATTTTTGTATTATAAACAATTTATAGAAGTGTTGTATATATTTGCGCAACAAAAAAAGGATAGACTTTTTAAAAATGTTCTATACGTAAATATTTTTGAGGGCACTGTAAAGAGTCCTATGCAAAAAAACATTTTTTGTATTTGAATAATCATGAATAATACATAATTATTATTATTTTTAATTGTGTTTTGTATCTTACGCAATTAATAAAAGAATAAAATGAAAATGAAAAATTTAAGTTATCTCTGAGAAAATAATAAATACAACCAAACAGCGTAAATAAAAGGCTAATGAAACATAAAGATAAATTAAGATTATAACTAGGCTATGAGATGTGCACTTCTTATTAAAAACAAAAAAAAAATAACGCGTGATTACACTCGGATAACAATTGGTGCTTGTGTTGATATAGAAACAAAAGTGATATGTATGTTATCTCTTTTTAAAAAATTACGTAAACATTAATTTTTTATTCAAGTGTTTTTCTTCACACGTAAATATTCTTTACACTTTAATTGTAGTAAATTTATTAGGGAATCCGACGTTTATTTCTCTTTATTCTTCCAGATTTTAAAAGATTTCAACTTTTAAAAAAACAAAAAAAATTGCAAAAACAAATTTAAAGTCTAAATTGGTGCATTCAGATTGTAATTCACAGTATAATATGTATTAATTAGTAAATTTTACTTGTAAAAAGCCTGCCCCGGTCGGGTCAAAAAATAAAAATCAAAGTCTTGGGTTCGGTTATGGTTCCTCCTATGACTATCTGCAAGTAAACGCTTTGACCACAGTTTTAATTACGGTTTAGGTAAAAAAAAAAATTTTATGTTGTACTTTTTTATAAACTACTGCTTTGCATAAATTTTTTTTTTAATTAGTAAAAAAAAATTAAAGCCGAAGTTCAATCCGTTTTGTATTAACAGATGCATTTGTTGTAGAGTTACTTTAAACATGTATTACTGGCACTAACCACCGTTTAATCAATTTGTTTAATAGTTTTTTATCAGCCAGAATTTTTAGTGTACATTTTTTTATACAAATTTAAAATATCAAAAGTACAAACTTTGTTGTACTTTAATAACGATTTTTTGTTATTAATGTAAAATAATTAAGTTATATGTAAGATGCTATGTTTTAAACCCTAGGTTTTATGAAGCATGGATATTTTTTTTCGTTAAAAGGCTTTATAAAAAATATATATTTTGTGTTGTCAATATTGATTGTAAAAAGAGCAGAATTGACTTAAAATTTTCCGGTTAAATTTAAATTAAGTCGAGTACTGTGCAAAAATGTCGATATTAAATGTAAATGATGAGTTAGAATATATATAAGTCAAAAGTTATACACACTCGTCGATAAAGAAAAAAATTTTCATCATTAGGGTACAATTGACACTATTATACAAAAACACTGCATATTCTATATTGTTTTTTGTAAAAAAGTAATAAACTTCAAAAATTTTGCAGATTAATTTTTCGTGTATTATTTTTAACCTCATTTTTTCAACTATCAAATTTTTCCATGACAAAACGTACTTTTTTGCTATTTTATATGTCAAAAAATTTACTTTTTACACTTGGTATAGCTAAATCTAAGAAAAAAAGCAAAAAAGCAAATACTATGTATAAATATAACATATTAATTTTTATAATTTTTTGCATAATGAAAATTGGAACAACCATATATTTTCTTAATGGTTCAGAAAAAAAAATTATAACAAGAAAATGTTCTGCTAAATAAAGTAAGACTTTCGTGTTTGGTTAATGTTTCTTTAATTAAGTAGTTGTACAGCATAATATAGTGGTCCTAATACATATTAAATTACAAGATATAAGTGGAAAGGAAATTTCTTTGGTATTTTATAGGAAATATACGTAATTAAGAATGCGTAAAAAGTCATACATAACGCCTATAATTATTATTTTATATCAATGATTATAAACGAAAACGCTATAAACAAATGCAAGAAAATATTTTCTTTGGTATTTTAATTCGGTCGTATTAATTTAATTTGCAACATATATGTAGATTTTGTTGGCACAATTTTTTACTACTACAAAGTTAATCATAGGTAAGTGAGTTCATGCATTCTACTCTGTAAAACAAAAAAACATTGTTTTTTGTAAAACATCATAAGTTGTAAATATTTGCGTATTTAAAAACTTATTTTTAATCGTTTGCAAAAACTTATCGTAAATTATATAGCCCTGATGCTTTGCTTTTTGAAGTTGACTAATGAAGATGTAAAAACTCTTCTTTTAAATATATGATTGGGCGTGTCTGTGTATTTAGATTGTATAATTATACAAGCTTTCGTGTATAGACGATAAAGAAATTAACTAAAATACAAAAGCAAAGGAATAAAATCCTATATCCAACATTATTGAAACAAATATAACAAGAAAAATATCAAGTTACAAATAGGGGTTTTTTTCTGGCAGAAAAAGATCGAAATCTTTTTTTCAAATCTTACAGAAATGATCGAATAATCATCCGGTTCTTTGGTTTATAAAGATCCTTTTATATTAATAGATTTTAAACCCTATTTAGTTTATGCTTTAAAATATATTTAGTAAAATTGATACATTATAATTTGAATTTCTGTAATATGATGTCTTCGCCGGCCTATACGGAGTGGCTTGAAATGTACTTAACCTAATAAAGATCATGATCGGATCATGATCCGATCTATATCCAAATGTTTTTGTAAAAATGAGCCTTAAAATAACCGTATCAGCTCCATTAATTTATCGGATTGAAAGTCCTAGTTGAAACTGGAAAATTATAACTATTTTTGTATTATATTTTTGCATGATGGCTTCTAAGAAAGATACCAATAAAGTTTCATATATACATAAAATCAAACTTTTTGTTGTTTTATATTAAAAACGTTTTTGTACAGTTATTAATATGATTTCACTCAATAAAGTGTAGTTGCACGTAAAAAAGTATAAAATAATTGTACAACATTACTTGTAAATTGTTTTAAACATATTTTTGTGTAAAAAATAAAATAAAATTTTTCGAAAGCCAAGTACATAAAATTGTGTGTTTGCAGTCTGAGTGCTTACGTCACCAGTAAAATTCGAGGCCCGTCTGCAGTGAAACAGAACAATGTATGCCTTTGAATTTTACATAATATTTTACGAACGCAAAAGTTTACTAAAAATATAATTTCTTGTAAACAACAGATATTTTCGAACGGTTTAAAAGGGTAAAACTGGCTAACTAAACTTTTACCCTTAAAATCTGTATAAAGAACCGCAATTTCTGCGTGTATATAGGTTTCATCTTTTGGACTGGAATCTAGTTTATATTTTAATTTTTTTCTTTTGTGAAAATATGCAACATTTTACGACAAACAAATGAATATCTTTATATTAAAAAGTAAAAGTAATTTCTTTGCTTTTACGATTATGCTTATTTATGTTTCTGTTATAGAGATATTATTTTATGCTTGTAAGTTTTTAGGATGCCTTTGTTTGTCTATTAATTGATGCTCCGCCTTTTTTTTTCTATTTAAAATTATTTTAAAGACTTTAGTAACACGTAATAAAATTAAAGTTTCATTGCAAAACTCGCTTTGCACAGATTTCAGTTTTGAGCCATGTCCGACTGAGTAAGCATGTAAAAATTTACCCGAATTGCTACTTACAAAGTTGAATCGAACGAAAACTCTATATATAAGTTTTTTTAGACTAGGGTTTTCGAATTGGGTATGTAAAGCAAGCGAATTTTTTTACAAATCCCTTATAATAATCATGTATTGAATAGTACCATTTAGTTCTGTTTTTTTGCACATAAATTGCAGTCGCAGTTTGGTTTTAGGATAAAACATAATTTATTTATATATATCGAGCTATGCATGATTTTATGTTAGATTGTATATTTATTATATCTTAACAAAAGATTATAGCATTTAACATGAGCATTATATAATGGGTGTATACTAGTCATCCTTACAAAGTCTAAAATACAAAACATAATTTTATAGTTAATAAATAAGCTTAATTGTAAATATTATTCTTGAAATTTTTTGACTATAAAATAATTAGTATCCCTATTTTATTTTTTTTGAATCATGCTAGATATCATACCAATCCTTGCGTTCCATTTTATTATGAGATTAAAATCTCGTTTCACTGCAATTTTTTTTTATTATGCCTGTCTACATTAAATTTGAGTGGCATTTTCGGAGATCGTATAGCCGAATGGTTCTTAGGCGGTTTTAAAATTTCTTGGGGTAAAATCATGGTGGGCGTGTCAATTATTGTTTTGTGTGAACTATCCAATAACACACATTACGGTCTCAAATGTAGCCTAACGCAAGAAAAAGCTGTGAAAGCGGAGGTAAGGGCAGGCATCTGTATGGTAGACAGGCCCGGAGTGTCTGTAACGAAAGTCCCGTTTAGCCGTTCCTCAGATGTTGAAGGGCCCTTGAGCGGACAGGCAGTAATTAAAGCCCATAAAAAAAGCATGATAGGGGTAAATCCCAGAGTCGCTGGCGCTAATAAAAACGGGGTTCGCGCAGGGATGAGAAAACCCCATATTTTTTGTTCCAAAGTGTCTTTGTTTGTGTTTTTTTACAATTACACCCTGGTTTTTTATGATTTAATTATAAGAAATAGTCTCTTTAAAATCCAATAAAAACTGTAATAAACAATAAAAAAAAAATAATGCATTAAATCTATCGATAAGACGCTATTATAATATAATCGATATATTTTTTGATAAGATCAAGAATCTCATATTGTTATTTCGTTGACTATATAGGTATAAAATTTATAGTGGCGGTCATTATTGTTTAAGTCGCGTTGTTGTCTACGAAAGAATACATAAAGTGAAATATTTTTACATCTACATTATCTTCTGCTAATACACGCGCATTATTTGTATACATATAGTATTTTTTGTTTTTTATGTATTAAAAAGTGTTTCTAGAAAATATATGAGATTTATGTAGTACTAAAAAAGTCGCATATTTATCAATAAAACAGAATGTAAACCTTAGTATATGCCGAAAAAATATGTTGAGATTTTTTTTTGAATAGACATATAAAAAACTCAAATAACTTAATTTACCATGTTTTTTTTTGTTATCCTATAATTTCATATTAATCGAAGTATTCTACAGTTTTCTTTTTTATATAAGATTATATTTATAACCAAACCTAAAAAAAAATCAAAAAAAAAACATATTTTCCGACTCAATTAAACCCAAAAAACCCTTAAAGAAAAAACAGCACGAAGTTGGGTTTTATTAAAAACCCCATTAAACCCAGTTTTTAATGAAAAGTGGGTTTCCATTCCTTGGTTTACGGCCAGTGTATACCGTATGGTGTAAGCTGTAGAAACGGCTTAATTTTTATTTTATTTTTGAGAGGCATTTACATTGCTGATACCCGTCAAAATGAAAAAAAAAAAAAAAACTTCCCTTCTATGAATTTAGGATGGTCAAAAAATTTGGGGTGGGGGCAGAAATGCGGAAAATATATAGTGAAGGCTTCCCTTATCATGGACAGTTTTCGTATGTCCAGTAATGGCACGCAACAATCTTTTTTCACACCCCTTAATTAAGCTTTTTTTAGGCACAGTTGCTTTTTAGTAATGGCTGCTGTTATTTTTTGTATTTATTGATTTTCATAGCAGGTTTAATGTGTTGCATCCTTTATTACCAAAAAAATCATGAAAATAATTTTATCATGCAATAGATGCGTGATTGAGCAAACATTTATATATGGATTTCTTTTAGCCTGTAAGCTGTACCACTATAACTGCAAATTTCAAGTGCAAAATATTATACCTGTGTTATAGGGGTATAAAAACTTATATATATCGTTGTCTTATTGACTTCTGAAACCTTTATAGTTTACTTTTTGTGCACATGTTGGTAACTCTTTCTGCTGCATTCCCGAGTGTCAGCTCTTGCAATACCCTTTGCAAATGTTCATACTCGTCTTTTGTATGTCTCAAAATGACTATACACAGCAAATTGTGCAACTTTTAGGGACTTATAAGGAATTACGAATGGGTATAATGTAAAGCAATTATGCCTTGAATTTATCTTATGGTTAAAATTTTTACCATGGGAAAAAAAAATTATGCGGGTGTAATTTTTTTTTCATGGGTGTAACTCTACCGATAGATAATAATAGTTTTTTTTTGGCATCGGTATATAATTTACCCATGGTTTTTTTTACTTAAAAATAGGGACGTATTGAACTTTACCATGGTATTTTTTTACTTTTTACCTGAGGTAAAAATTTTCTAAAATACCTTGGGAAATTTTTATGGTTACCCTTAGAAATGAATAATGCATAAAAACAACTTTTCCATTTTTATATAAATGCAGGAAACTATGTTATAAAAAACAGGCTTTAGTATATGCTTTTTATCATATATCATGCATTAATTTTTGTTAAATGTAAAGTTCCTTTAGGATATCTAACACATTAAGATCCTGGTTACGTAAAAACTAAAATTACGATTAAAGGAAAAAGAAAAAAATTAAACTGATTATATAACAAAAAAAATTTTGGATCTACGCCACTTCTAATTATAAAAATTTATCTTTTTAATAATGTAGCGTGTTTTTATGGTTTTTAGTGTTGGAAGTGAATGAATCCTGTTCACCTTTTTTTATGATATTTGTGTTTGTTTAGGCTAACTATGTGCTTAAAATAAATTTGCCTAGCGCAAGTAGAGAACTTTGCGAGTTACGTCGTACGCGCATTTTTTTGCAATTGTAAAGCATATTTTATGTATGCAAACATGATTGGTAAATATAAAAATGCTTGACAGGCAGGATTTTGACATGATAAAATAGATGATAAATATAGATGTCTTATAAATGATTTATCATTTATAAATCTATATAAGAAATGGTCTTTTAAATATATAGTTAAGTTTAAAATGGTTAATACTTAAAAGAATAAGATTTCCGCGAGATTATCCAAAATTTAGTTTTTATGCTTTAATGCTTTCGTAAGTTTAAATTTTTTTACAAAGGTTATTAAGAAATATATATTTAAAAATAACCAGACAAATAATTATGTTAATAAAAAAAACAAACGAAATCATAAATTTACATTTATGCAAAGTTTAATACTTACACTTGTTCTTCTAAGTATTTCAAGACCCTTTACATACAGAATTAAAAAAAATAATAAAATTTCAAAAATTTCGAACTATTACGTATTTTTGCTAAAATATGGTCTCTTTCATGAAATGCAGTCGTTTCATTCTACAATAGTGTCTTTTTCGTCTAAGTGTATGCATATCAAACATTTTTACTTGTTTTTTTTTATCTGCGCGGTACGTTCATTATAGCTAGTAGATTTAAAAACATTCTATTATAGGCTCTATATGGAGTTTGTCTCGTAAAAAAAGCAAGCAAAAAAAAACAAATTAAGCATACACACTTATTCTTTGAATCATGATAGGGATTAAAGATTTTTTGTGTAGGTTCTGTTTTTATTCATATTAAAACTGCGTTTGAAAATTTTCTATTGGAATTTTACATCCAAATACAGGGTAAAAAAATCTATTGGTACTAAAAATATTCTTGGTTTTTTTTTATGGCAATATATATTTATCTAGGAGATATTTTTTTTGGAAATATTTATGACAAGCGTGCTCTCTTAGTCATTTTTTGTATTGAACAAATATAATGAGAATTTCCAATGGAAAAATTTTTAAACACGCCCTAAAAAGCTGACAAAATGCACATAGGATTTTTTATTTGCAACTTATACTATTTGTGTAAAATTATGAGCTGATCTGATGAATGCAGTACTTCCACAAATTTTTTTCGATGTAACTATAAGTTTTTTTGCGATTTAAAGATATATATATAGACTTTTTTATCGTGGTATACTTTTGGTAGGAAATATTTATGATAGGAATTTTTATACAAGGACATCTTCGAGGTAGGAAATCCTTTTGTAAGGAAAAGCCTCTTGCTAAGATTTTATAACAGGAAAATGTAATTTTAAAAATACTATTAAAAGTAAGAAGAAAAATGAAATAAATTTGCTAAAAAAATGATAAAAAAATTCAAAGAAAAAAAAAATTCAGAAAAAAAGGAAGTTAATACAATAAATAAATGTCAAACATTTATAAAAAACCTAAAAAAATAACAATTTAAAACTATAGAAAAAATCAAATAAGCCGTTGTCTCCCCTAAAGAGCCCTATTAAAAAGGCAACAGTAAAAAAGCCCAACGTAAAAAGGTTCAAAAATATACGTCCAAACATATTTAGCCAAAAAACAAAAGTTTTTATTATAAGTAGCGGTATAATTTTGTTAAAACCCTGATAATTTCTGATTCGTATATTTTTGTGAATTTTTGATATTGACCATTTTTTTTATAGCTCTTTTATTTTACGATCCTTTTATTTGGGCTCTTTTTTCGATCACCGGCTTTTTTATATTATATAAAAATTTTGAAATTTTATTTTTTTAAGGGTTTGCGTTTATGTTTGATATTGTTTTTATTGCTACTTAGCTTTTTTTTTGTATTTTTATTATTTTTTGTAGTTTTATTATCATTTAATTTTTTATGCATAGACCTCCTTATAAGCTTAATTTTTGATATTAGTATTTTTACATTACATTTTTCTGTTATTAAAATCCTAACAAGAGGATTTCCTACTAAAAGGATTTCCTACCATGAAGATTACCTACTATAAAAATTTTTACCATGAGGATTTACTACCACAAGGGTAGTAACCTTTTCTTATATTTCTTATATTTCTTTTTTTTCTGTCTTCATGTTTGTATAATAATAATAAATTATGATACATTATTTTTTTTTGCGATATATTTTTTGCGAAGTGGGAAAATATTGTAGTTATAAATTTATATTTTGGTTTCTTGGGCAAAATATCTATAAAAAATAGATTCAAAGCAGGCATTGATGCTTTATATTCCATGCTATACTCATGATTTCTCATTTCTACGAAAAAATCTATGCAAAGAAAACCATATTTAAAATATAAGAAAGGCATTAAACAACAAAGCATTTAGAAATTCAGTATATATTTTCATTATTGAGTAAGTTTATGGTTATTACCAATATTTAATCATCTTTTTTTATGCTTTTATAAATTTTTTGTGTTTTTAAAACTTATCAAGATTGATAAATATTCTTTCGTGGCCGCTTGATTCGCCTAAAACCCAAGGTTCAGTGCCAAAATCCCCATTCCCGAAAATCCCATTCCCAAAATCCCAAATAAAAATGATATTCACTTCCTAAAATCCCAAATGGAAATAATTGTACGTCATCTTAAAGTATAGTTTAAATTACAATGAAATTATAGATTATACTTAAAGTGACATGTTTAAAATTATAACCAAATATTGCTAATTCTTTTTTCACGTTGCAAGTTCAATTCCCTATAAAAACAGATTTTTTCGTAGTTTCGTTTATATAAAACTTATAAAACCATTGTTAATAAGCTTACATATTTCTTTTTATACATTAATATTTATATAAGATATTTAACTAAATTCATTTCCTTTTTCTATGCTAATAGGATAATAAGTGTTTTAGTACATCGTGTTTAGATTATATTTTAGTTTTGTACTATTCTATTGCTTTGTGCTTTTTATCTGCTCATTCTTATTTTCCCTTATTTTTATCTTTGGGGATTTTAGGAATAGAAGATCATTTTTTGATCATTTTTTATTTGGGATTTTGGGAATGGGGATTTTGGGAATGTACGATTTTATTTATTATGCGAATTGGCATTAGGCGAATTGGCATAAAACGAATTGGGCATGGACCAATTAAGTTTTCGCAGAATTGGGTTTTGGTGATCTTGTGAACCAGTTTGTGTTTTCTGAGAATTTATCCATTAATTATATATAAATACGAATTTATGTATTAGATTCAAAAGGGGGTTGTTTGTCAATTTATATTCGAAAAGGGGTGTTTATGCATTCATTCATTGATTCTATTGATTGATTTGTAAAATCATAAAATTTTTATATTTTTATATTTTTTGTGATCTTGAATAGAATTAACCTTAATCTATGTATATAATAATCTCTTTCCTTTTATTGTATGATTTTTAAAAGCGGCTTCTCTTCATTACAGAAATTTTTAGTGAATTACACATTCATTTTTGGGTTTGCGGAATATCAGTGCTCGTATGTAAAAGAAGATAATAGTAGTTGTACAAGTCTGTCATTCTTTTTGGATGAATTGGCCCATCATTTTTTTGAATATGATTTTACAAACTTCACAAACTTAGAATTTGAAGAGCGTTTACGACTAATGACACAAGAATCACTAAAAGATCAATTCAAGCTATTAAAAGATGAAGATATTAACCCCCTGGTTGATAAAATAGAGGATTATCAACGAAGGCTTGAAGAATATCAAAATAGCGTTCAATCACTAGGGTGTTTTATAGATAATATGCAAATAGATGTTTCCATAGAAAAACACTGTATTGAACAATTGGAAAGATGTTTAGACAAATTTTTTGAATATATTGCACTAAATGAGCATTGTGAGCTGGATCTAAAAACCAAAGAAATAATATTAACGCAAATGAAAGCTGTTTTATTGGATAATCCGTTTTATACTGAAAATCAACTGCCTTTTGATGCAAGTACTAAACCATACGAAAACAAAGTTATAAAAATATCAACAGAATCATGTATTGATCTTCTCTCACGTATATTAGACGAAATATTGTTAGATGGTGATGCCTCTGGATCGCATAAAAAAGTTCCTGTTTACGGACCTGTCCAATCCCCAGAAAATATACAATATGGAATAGTAAAACTTTGCAACAACATGTATGGCACATTTGAAAGATATTCTGACAATATCTATCAACTTAATAGGTTTAATATTGCAATTACAAAAATCATTGGAAATGATCAAAATTGTGGTTTTACTACGATTAGCGATAATCAGCTCAAGTCTCTAGTGGGCTTATTACATGTTGGAAATGGATATGTATTTCAGTTTAATGAAATTTTGAGTCGAGAAATCTATACTTTAGTTAATAGAACATATTCTGTTTGGAGGGGTTTTCGTGAAGTTTCAGGTTGTCTTAACGAGCTTATAACATATTACAATACATTATGTATACTTAACCTTAAACGCGAATTAGAAACACTTGAAATTGAAAAAATAAAATGTTTGTTTCAAGGAGAAAAAATAGATCAACTTGCATGTCGATTGCATGAATTTGACTATGAGAGGGTTTCGATAGAAAAACACCTATGTAATACAATATATGAAACATTTGAATATATTCTTATTAATGATACGAAGAAAAAAACAGATAAAAGAAGATTGAGGAAAATAATTAAAGATCTGGATAAATATAGGGCATTGATCAAAAGAAAGTTGGATGATAATAAGCAAAAATTAACGTACATTAAAGAACAATGATACCCAGAAAAAATAATAAAAAAAAAGCGTAAATGAACATGGATTCTTTAATTAATATATAAATTTAGAAGATACTGATTTTTTATAAAATAAAAAGTTAATGAGTATGCCAGGTGGTACAATTTAACAAATTCTTATCAGGGGCTCCGAAAAAATAATGGCCGCACCCATAAATGGCCATAAAATATATGGCAATTATGGGGGAACGGAAGTTGCCATATTTTTCCTTTTTGCCTTTAAAATATAATGGAAAATTCTGACGACAAAAAGTAAAGTATTAAAAAATTTTAATTGGAATTGTATGATAACAGACCAGGTGGTACTGAAATGAATAAAATCTATATCGAATTCATTTTAATATAAATTATTGCAATATCATAATAAAAGCATGTAAAAACCATTACATAGTACAACTCTGTCATAATATCCGGCTTATTTTGGTACATTTTTACTAAAATACATTTAAAAACATATCTGATGCGACTTCAATATATAAAAAAAGTAGAATTACGTGGAGAAGACAGTTGAAAATTATTCTAGTTAAACTCTAAAAAAAAATCGAATTTAAATAATATCATATACAAATTTACCGTCAAATGATCTTTATATAAGCATTGGATTAATCGGGAAACTTATTCACGGCATAGAGTATTAAATAGCAGTGACTTTTAAATAAATCTTTTAATTTAGGCAGTTATATTATATATTTATAAATTGATTCATTCATTCAAAAAGATAAAATTTTATTTTTTAATGTTAATTACCACGATTATATCGTAAAATTGTTTTAATTTGACTGAGAAATATATGGCTACCATATATGGCCATAATGGCCATTATGGGGGAACTGTAAAAAACGTGTTTCCATATTATGGCCATACCATATTCGGAGCCCCTGATTCTTATTAAAAAAAAAACGTCAACCATATTTGTAAATAAACTTTTATAAGCTTATAATTATTATAAATTGGGTGAGAAAAAAGTAGTTTTAATGATCCCATTTCAAATGGTATGTTTTTTTTTGTTAGGCCAGTCAAATTAAATTTGCATCCACTTCCTTTTAATTCTATTAAAGATGAATAATCTACGTACATCGAATGAAATGGCATATGGCTGAGTGGTCATATATATTTTTTTTATAGCAAATAAGATATACTTTCAAAAAAGTATGCTTGGTAAAGTAATTTAAAAAATTATTGTTTTTTTTTCTAGGGTTGTAAAAATCTGGAATTAATTTTTTTTTTAAAATATATCGAATTTACTCGGAAATTTTGGGGATTTGCAAATACCCACTAAATAAGGCATCACTTTGTGTTTTTTTTTGTTTTTTGCATGAAATATGCATTTTTGGTCAGACATAGAGTCGGTAAAATCGATAATTTTTTTTTGGAAAAAATATAAGAATTAATACTGTATTTTTGAGAAAATAAAAAATCAATTAATTTGGTATGATTTTGTGTTTTTTGTTTGAGGTTTTAGAAATAACGCAAAAATGTGATATATTTTTTTCTTTCTTGGTTTTTTAAAATGGCATTTTTGTAGTCAGACGCTCTGAAAAAATTAAAAAAATCTTGCGAACGATTTATTTTATAGATTCATGTATAACAAAGAAATATCCCATATTTTAGAGAACTTAGAAGCTAAAATAAACGAAAAAAGAGAAGAATTGTATATAATTTTTTTTATAGAAAAGCCCAAAAAAGGCTAAAAAACCACGGGATTTTTTAATAAAAAAGATTTGCATTTTTTGGGAATTTAAAATAGAAAACTTCCATTTTTCTATTCCCTCTACGACCCTATTTTTTCACATACTTTAATATTTTGCAAATCATTTTGTAAAATTTTTGCATAACTTTAAATATCATTGCTGTTTTTTTAGTGGATTCTTATAGTTTCTGTTTTGGAAAATTATTTTTATAAAGACAGAAATCAAAAAGTGTTTAAAATTATTCAAAAGGTGTTTAATTTAGTTTGAGTTATAATTTCTTATAATTTATTATTTTTTTTAAAAAATTATTAATCTGTATTTTGAAACGATAATAGATAAATAGCTCATTTGAATGCTATTTTTTTAAGAAATATACGCATGTTGTCTTTTTAATTTTTTTCATCCGTAATATGACCAAAAAATGGCTTTCTTATCTCGATTGTTTTTATGATATTTCTAGCCACATGAGTTTTTTCTTCTAATATTCAGGCTTCCACTTTAATATACTTTATTATTATATGATCTAACTAAAATTACCTTTTAAATTGCAAGAGTTAGCCCTTTTGCTGTTTTTACCCCCTTTAAATCTAATAATAAAAAAGGAAAAATATCAAATAAAAATAATTTTTTTTTGACGTGAAAAATACAAAACGAGTATATAGATAGGCGGACACAGTAGAACCAAAAGATATTATGTTTATATAAACTAGATGAATCACTATAAATGATAATGTATATTTTTTATTTCAGTAATACGCATAATTCATTACAAGATTATGTCTCATACTAGTTTGCACTACTATTTTATTTTTATCGCGATCTTTATTATTTTTACAAAATATGCGTATCTAATGTACATATTTAAATGTAAAAATATACAATAAAGACATTTATTTTATTTTATACCTTTTACAATGCATGGCTTGATTATATTTTGCATCAAGCTTATAAACGTGTTAATAAATCGGAATATGTGTTTAGTTGTCACAAGTAGTTTATTTTATTAAAATGTTAAGAATCTAAGGTAAAAACGTGAAACTGTCTCTATCAATAATAATTTGTTTATTTTATATCGTATATTTATTTTAGTATATTTTTTGAATTTAGTAAATTAAATGCATTGACAGCATTTTTATTGATTCATTTCTTATATAATAAACAAAATAAAATGTAGTTCTATCCTTCTGATTGCTTTTGATAATGGTCTATACCAGGGGTTTTATACAGGGTACAATTTGTCCATTTGCCTTTTTCCGAGCCCCTATAGTTGGATTGACATAAAAAGAAAAGGTCTTAATCCTAATAAAAAAATATACAAAAGCAGTAAGCGAAAAAGTTTTTTAACTTATAATCGAAGTGGCATACCAATTCCCTTAAAAATTGATTATGTTTGTACTTTATTTGGGCCTCGAATCAAGTAATATCGGACCCTGCTAACAACGCAAACTCAAAAAAAAAAATAAGAAAGATTTTAGAAGTACAATAGATAAAACATAACCCGTACTGCATCCATCTCAAAGGAAACACAATTATCATCTCTTTTGTTTATAAGTTTTGCACTAATACTGCATTTTTAATATGAATACTAAAAAGTCACATGAAAAAGTGTTTGAAAAAGATTTTAGAAACCAATAATTTTGTTTTGTGTTTTATTTAAAAGCGATGTTTCATTTAAACAGCTCATCATGCGCATTTTACAAGGCAGTATTAGAAAATTTAGCCTTGACAGAAGACAAGTTTCGTTCTCATTATATCAATTTTAAAATGTAACACACACACTCTCAGACAGAATATTCTTTACTGGAATGCTTGTAAAAACAATTTTTTGATAATAAACAAACCGAAAATTCGAAACATTTTTTCATTAATAAAATTTTTTACTTTAAAGTATCTACATGGCTGAAGCTTTTATATTAAACTTGAAACCGCAACCACTGGCAAGGATTTAGTTTGCCGGGTCTTTAGAGTGTTTTTCCAATATTTTTTAGGGGGAGATTGGTTGTGTTAATATGAATTCCTTTTTTAGACGAGACAACAAAAAAATAACAAATTCATCTCATATATGAAAAATGTAATTGAAAATATATAAATTTCATATTTTTGTTACAAATAATACGATGAAAGCGTTAATAAGGCCGTAAGGAACAGTTTGTGCTGCCGTTTAGATCCTGCGGTTCAAAATAAATCAATAAAGATTTTTTTTTGTAGAACCCTTAAATCGTAATCAAAGGCTGAGAATAAATTTAAAGCTGAAAATAAATATTTTGATCACATGCATTATAATAGATAAAATATATATCTGTAGATGCTGAAGCCGCAGCTGGCATGATTAAAAAAGGCCTCATATAATTCTATATAATAAAATCCCGCGATTCTATTGCACCATGTTATTGCACCATTATATTTTTCATAGACAATTTCATACCGGTAAAAATATGCACTACTTTTTTACACGAAAAACTTGTGAGATTCTTCGCATGATTTATTTAAAAAAATCCCCTTAAAGAAAGAATATACAGAATTTTGTATCTTTATCAAAAACGATAAAATACGGCATATATGCTTATTAAATTTTGTGTTTAAAACTTCAATACATTAAAAAAAATTTTTTTACAAAATACATGTTGTAAGTGCATATTTACTATGATGAACAAAAAGGAATTGGAAAAGCTCCGTGATGATCATACTTTCAAGAAAAATTTTACAATTTATAAGAGATTTCTATAAATTTTTAACACAAAGAATTTTTCAATCGCAGGAAAGAAACAAAACCCTTTAAACCTTTATCGATGAATATATATGATTTACTTTTAAATGATTATATTTGTTGTTGTATTTGGAACAATTTTCTATGTTCTATGGTATACTAATGACCTATTCTAACAATAAACTGGACGATTTAAAATGATAATATTGTATGTGCGTATTATTAAAATTATACTTTATTTTTTACTCCTAAAAAATTTATATGATAGCAATAATTGGATAGAATTTCCATTTGAAAGCAAAGATTTACAGAACATATTAATTTGAACAGTATAAAAAAAACTGTTACTGTATCGTATGCTATAAATGCATAAATGAGATAATTTTTATAAGAATTTTTATGATTTTTTTAGTGCTGCATATACAGAATCGTAAGACTATTTGGACATATCATTATCATTTTTACTAAGCATGGTACGACATGTCGTGTTAAACAGGATTTTGTAAGATAAATGTGATTATCACGTAAAATCTCGCGACCCTAAAATTCTTGATGATGAGTTTCATGTAAAACAAAGTAGAATATGGCTAGTATTACAAGATATAATACATGGAATCAAGCCAAAACCTTCACAATAAATCCGATATACAATTTTTACCCCTTTTTTAATTTGGCATGTTTTTAATTTTTTTGCACTATTTAACATATACATAAATTTTGCTTAGACCCCCTGTGTTAAACTAATACAAAAAAATTCAGTTTGTAAAAATTAAAAAACTTTTATATTTTCATAAACTTTTAGTTTTCCTTTTCCTTTTCACTTTTCCTTTTCCTTGTCCTATTCCTTTTTCTTTTCCTTTTCCTTTTCCTTTTCCTTTTCCTTTTCCTTTTCCTTTTCCTTTTTCTTTTCCTTTTCCTT
>JAQFYM010002363.1:0-24171 GCA_034694785.1 Agrenia bidenticulata | reverse complement strand
AAAAATTTTGGAACATATATTTACGTTGTCATTTAAAATATCTTGTATTCTGTATACTTTTTTGCCCATTGTATGCCCAATTTTTAGCTGTTTTGTGCGTTTAAAATTAACAAGTAAATTTACAATAATATTTTTTTGTTGGTCACAATAGATACACTTTTTGTATAAAAAATGATTGCAAGCTTTGTAATCGTTGTAAAAAGTCATATCAAAACGTTCAGAGGTATTTTCGCAAAAAGATTCACTAAAGAAATCTAAAAGACTTGTCATAAAAAAACCCTTTGTCATTGCCTAATTCGCAAATAACTGCATTTTGCAAGCAAAACTTTTACAGTCTAACTATTGCGTTATGTAACATAGCTTTTGTTTTGTAACTTTTGTAACTTTATGACCGTGTAGCGGCTATAGGTAGTACTTGCATACTAGAAATACTCTAAAAAACAATGTTTGTTGCAAATCATGTATATTGCGGTTTTTCTGTACGATCATAGTAGTGTCTTTTTTGTCTTGACGTTGTAAGCAGGGCCGGATTTAAGGGAGGGGGGAGGGGGGAGGAGAGGGGCGCCGACGCCCAAACCCCCGGGCCCCCGGCGTATTTAACGGATATAAATTGTTTCTTATTAATACAATATTTCTAGATTTTTTCAGAATAGGTGCACATTATAAAGCGTTTTGTATATTGGCAATTTAGTATACGCAGTGTTTACTTTAGAACAAGCAAATTGTATTCCCCTCTTTAAAAAAAAAAATGTAATAAATTACATATATTTAATTGTGCTTAAAGAAAATATAAAAACACTGCATTATTTTAAAAAAAAAACAACCCATTAGGTATACAAAAATAGAAAAAGATTATGCTTTAAGAATGCAAAGTTAGTAACAAACAAAAAAAACACAAATATAAGAACTACAGATACAAAAGATACATACCCGGAAGATACAAAAAAAAATATACTAATGTTAAACTAATTTAAAACTATATAATAACAGAAAAAATTAGCAAAAAAAAAATGCCCCCATAAAAATATACACAAAAATATAAAAAAGGGCCCCCAAAAAAAAAGTGCCCCTGGGCCCTTGATGTTGTAAATCCGGCACTGGTCGTAAGGCGTAAAAGTAAAAGATTGAGGTTTCTCTTGTTGATTTTTTTCTTAGCTGAAAATGCTGCTGCTTCTATTACTATTTGCAAATTACCTGCATGTTTTTTCGTACTTTGTTTATATCAACTTGTGTCTAGTTGACAATTTTGCCTTTTCTGTTTGTTTCTTCGGCGATTAATAGTAAAGAGATGAATAGAGAACAAGTTTTTATTTTTCATCTAGAAAGATTTCGACTGCTTTTTGCAAGCTTGTTTTAATCAGTATTATGTATGTGGCCAGCAGTAAACATATTTCTTAATTAGCGAAAAATGAACATTATTCGTCTATTACTTCATTCGTCTGGTATCGAAATAGACATTTTGTAAAAATTTGTAAGTATATGTTAATTCTTATTGTATTATTAGCACCACAAAATGTTTTTTAAATACTTATTGCTTTTTCCTGTGCTTGCACGTTTTATTATTACTTGTTAGATTTTTGCACACCGTGTTCTTGGTCTTTTATAAATAAATTCGTTTTCCATTTGCAAATCAAGACACGGCTTGATAAATACAACAGCAGCGTAAGCATCTTGCTGTTTCATCTACAACTAGATACTTATAAGTTGTAAATACGAATAAAACCGTGGTTATAAAAAGAACCCCTAAAGGATGTTTTGTGCTGTTCGACCGCAGATTTTCAATACTTTAGTAATTTTTGCTGGTTAAGTATGGCTATTTTGTTTTGCTATTAGTATTTATTGTAAACTTGTAATCATCAGGAAAAAAACAAAATGAAAAATCAATATTTCTTTACAGCCAATAAATTGTTGCAAAAATTTTTTTAGCTTTTAATATATTCAAAAGAAAAAATAATTGGCTGTAAGTGATCTATACGCATAATCTGCATATACCATATATTCACGTAATAATTTTTGACAATTCTTGCGCATAAACTCAATCTTTTGTTCAAAAAAACAAAAATGCAAGAAAAACTTTTCTTAAAGTAAAAACGCCCGAAAAGATGTAATTTTGCTTTCTATTATGCGTCATAACAATGAAAATACAAGATATTGTTTTATGGAAAACGAAAGACTTATTTTGTATTACTGTAAAAGTTGTACCATTGTGTTAAAGAGAAATTAATGTTATCTTAGGGCTAGTCAGTGTTTTCTACACAAAAAACGAGTAAAAAACATTATTTATGACATTTTAAATCCGTATTTTTGTTTAAAATTTTCAATTGAATGATTTTTAATTTTATTTAATTCCTCTGCAAAAAAAATCACTGCACAAAAAACGAGCCGTCCTTCGATTCTGGCATTTTTTTAATATGGGTGGACCATCCCCCCCCCGATGATACGCCACTGAAGTGTAAAAGAAGAAAGAATAACAAAAATCAGTTTGATAAAAACAAAATATAAAAAAAACAGATACATACTAAAACTTCTTTTTTTTACAAAAATTTTGAAAATGATGCAATGCGTGAATATATAGGCGCAATTCGTATGTAAAACTACTAAGATAACATTCAATAGCGTCATATGCGTCTTTGAAATAAACAAAATACTTGTTGCATATAATAGTACATGCCAGCACGCATTTAAAAAGCAACCGAAACGCTTAATAGATTTTTTTGTAAAAAAATTGTAGCAGTGTACGTATAAGCATGTTTTTAAATGCGCATTATGCATTTTACACACAAAATATTGTGCAAAAGTCTGAGTATTATATCAAAATTTATTAGTATTTCTTTGTAACATACTGCGAATGTCATGTTATGTTAGAAGCGACCAACACACTCACTTACTATTATTTCCCCGTGTTATATTAAACGAGTTTTTTTTCTGTTGTATTGTAATTTTTGTGCATTTTTTGAATTTACAACCTCTGCAAAAAACGAACAAAGCCCTGTAATAATGCCTTTTATGCGCAAAAAATATTTTGCGACAAAATCATGGTCACCCTTAAACAAAATGTAAAGCAAGAAATATGACAAATTATAACAAGGCGAATTTATGTGGCCATGTGTTATAATATTAACGACTATAACCCTTTATATGACTTTGCGCTCTCAATTATAGTTTTAAAACCCTATCAGCAATACATATAAGGCGTAATAATTATTAATTTTTGTTGTGTTTCAAATTTTTTTTTGTATACTACAAAACGCATAAAAAAATAACAGTTTTTTTGTATTGTGGCCGCTTTTTCACGTTGTGATGTTTTAAATGCTACGTCAAAAAAAAAAAAAATATAACTTAAATACAGCGTTCGATCAGTTTTTGTATAACGGTTAAACGAATAGATAAACTTTTTTGTTACAAATACATCCAAACAATTTGGAAGAAGCAAAAATGTGCTGTTACGCGCAAGCGTTACATAACAACGTTTATAAATTGTGACCTAGATGCAATTTATAGTTTCTAGGTTTGTTGTTACGTTTTCGCGTTTGTTTTTTAACATGTTTACAAATCTTTTTTCTATACGCAATCGTCTCTAAAAATCTTTTTTTTTCGCGTTTGTTCAAGAGTATTTAATAAACCCTCACAAAATTGTTGATCTGTGTATGTAAAAACTTGTCATATTTGTTCAAACAAAATTTTACGCGCTTCGTTTATATTGTTTTTGTCATATGTGTAACCAAGAAAACACATGCGTGACAACATATTGTAACTAGATTGTACCCACGAAACATGAATAAGATTCCAAAAAAATATTTTTTGATATAAGAAAATACATTGTAGATAAAATTTTTATTTCCGGCAAAAGATACAACAAACGTGAAGTAAAAAAATGTCACAAAAAACCTTGGTTCATTTTTAATCTGTTGGTTAACACCAGAAAAGTGTTTTGAAAAAGTAAAAAAGCACGTATAGAAAAACCGCTTTCTTTAAAAACGCATTTATACGTATAATTTTGTTTTCTTATCACTTATAAAGTCTTTCTATAGAGAAAAAAAAAATAATTAGTTTTATTCATAATGCCCTACACAAGAAGCAGATCTTGCAGGTACAAAAAACAGAATGATGTGTTGCAAAATGCAGCTATGTGTAAAACGTTTTTTACGATAGTAAAGCTTTGCTTGTTGTCAACAGAAATAGATACAAGAAATGCCAAACTGCATCAATACCAGTAAAAAGTTTTTAACGATCTCGCATAAAATTTCTATATTACGAGATATTACACGTTACCGAATCGTGTATTTTTGCTTTTACCGTATATTATTTAGTACTTTAACAACCCAAACAACGATAAAAGTAATTTAAAAACAATTTTTTTTGTGCATAAAGTAATTTACATACAGTAAGATAAACACATATGCTTTTTGCGAATGCAAATGTATATCGATGTATCATTGGTTTTATAACACATATTTATTTTTAGTTTTTTTACTAAAAATGGAAAACTACAACTATTGTGACTCCATTTTTTACAAATAATAGCAGCGGTATAGTCTTCTAACACAGAGAACTTAGTTAAATGCTGCAGTACAAGCCGTAATAGTGCTAATTTAACGGCATGTCGTAAAATACTATAGAAATACAGTTTTCTGTTAGAAATTCCAGCAAAACAAACGACAAGCAAAAAAAATTTGTTATACATGCTAAACAAATGCAAAGCAAACGAACAATGTTTAGCATGAATGGCTTATGCGTTAACAGGTAAATTGTAATTTTAGTTAGACGGATTTATCATTTATACAGGTATACAAGTAATTTTTTTGCAAAAGTGCATAGGTGTAAGTTTTTTGAACGTATTTGTATAAATATTTTGCATTTCAATATCTTTAGTAATATTTTGTGCATTGCCACGACCCGAAAATCTGACCCTAAACCCCTGTCTATACCAAACAGGTAATATATACATGCAGTTCCCATTTTTTGATGCTTATCTGCCTAGCGTTGTGGAAAATCATTTCGTAAAATAAAAAGTCATAGTGTTTAGCACAAGTGTTTTGTATGTGCTGGTTATTTGTTTACAAGGCGCGGAAAAGTTTTAAAACCGTTTAACATTGTTTTAAAGTATTGTAGAATGAAATTTAATACGAATTTTTAATTTCTTTGGTAATCGAGCCTAAAAAAAAATTGGTATAGCAGTATTCATTCATTTTAGTAAAAAACTATTTTTCAGTGTTAGTATGGTAATTTTACGTTTCAAATGCTTTTATGTTTCGGTATTATACAGAAATAATATTTAAAACTGTTAGTCGAAGCTATTATTCAAACCCTTATTTCTAGTTAGTACGGGAAATAGAAAAAAAAGTCGCTTTGTGTATTTTTTGCAGAATTGTAGGTATGCATTATACGTTTAAACTTCCATTGAAATGAAAACGAGCGTGCTAGGCCGCGTCATTCGTAAATTTGTAGAAACTTATATACAGTCAGGCGTAACTATTTCATAAACACATATTAATTCATCAGAAATGTTCCTGCCCGTGTAAACGACGCGTTTTATGTGTTGTGAACGCAACATATCACAATTGTGTCAAATGTGTTCATTTTTCGTGTCGTATTGGTTGTTTTAACAGTTGTAATATCTGTTGCTTTTTCGTGTCTTGAAAAACAAGAAGTTTTTAAATGTAGCAGGTTTGCCATTTTTGTGCATAAAGCTTTTACATAAAATATCCATAATCCTCTTTTTTACTACAAAGCGCTATTTGCTATTAAAAAAGAATGAACATTATTTGAAGCAGTAATATTTAAGAAAAATAAAGAAACAAAACATATGAAAATTTATGTTAATCGTAATTTATAAAACGATTTTTAAGGTTAAGTGCATTTGCAACTATACCTTGTCCTTTCATGTTACTAATGTTATAAAAATAATTTTTATTTTACATTATTTTAGCAATAAATACGTATTTTGTATGTCTTTTTATACAGTTTTTTACATCTTTTTTTACCAAGTTTTTCCTTTTAATAATAGTTTTTATTTTTTTACCATTTGTATGTAGAAAGATAAGGAAGAACAAAAATCTAATAGTGCTATAGTAATTTGTGTCATATCTTTCTAAACCTACAGCATATCTGATAAGCATACAATCGTTCACCGAGATCTTTTTTTATGACACGTAAACATTTTTTTACTTTTCGTCAATGTTTTTTTTTTGTTTTCGACGACCATAAACGTTTTTGCAGACACGATAATATGCTGAAGTTACAAAAACAATTAGGCAATTTGTATTTATTACTAATTACGTTTACCCAGCCCTTTCGTAACCACTTTGCAACGGTTTTAACGTAGAGTGTATTTTTCGAAAAAAAAAATGTTTATAGAATTAATCAAAGCGTCCCGAAAATTTCATTAGTGTTTGTTTCATTGAGGCACTCATCCAAGTAACTCTTAAAACATTTTTTTAAGCACTGTGAGTAAAAAAAACGAATACTTATATATATAGTAAGAATAAGTATGTAGTGCTCGAAAAAAATAAATATTAGTCCTTGCACGTTGTACCCATATTTTTGTGTTTTTTGTATAGAAATCCATTATATTTTTTTTATGTCTAAATTATATTCACAAACGTGTAGAATTTAAACGCAAACAAGGTTGTACAAAATTTGACCCGAATTAAGACGTATAGATATGTACAAACAAATAATAAAACAATGCTCGTCAATTCATAGTCATAAAACAATTGAAAAAAAAATTGTACATATTCAGGATGCGTTTTCCGGCTTAGATGTACGTGAAATCTTATTTTAAAAAAATCTAGTAATTATGACAGCATTTTATAACCCGTAGTTATTTTCTTTTAAGAGACAGCAATGACCTTTTGAATATACTGTTATTTATAGTGAAAGTGCATGTTGTAATTCATTCTATCAATCACTTTTTAAACCATCCTTTGTGCACTAATATACACATTAAATGCAATTTATTTGTATGAAATGCAAATATACACTACAAAATCCTACTGTCTTTATAAGATATTGTCCCTTATAAGAAGTAAAATACGGTATATATTTTTTCTTTAACAAGTTGCTTTGAATGTTTTTCAGGTATGCTCTTTTTTGTTTTTACAGTGTAGAAATGTTATAAAAATGATGACCGTTTTTATTTGCTATAAACTTTTGCTTTACCACGTTTTTTTTGCCACTTATGCAATAACAACCAAGATTTCGCAAACATTTTTGTTTTTCAAGTATTTACAGCTACACATAATTTCATGGTTCTAAAAAAGCTCCGAGTCATCTTTTAATATAAAGGGTTCCATCGATACAAAGAAATATTGTTTATTGTTGGCGTTTATGCAATCACCTTTTTTTTCGTTTGTGTTCAGTCACGATCAAAATACTTCTGTCAAAAAAAACGCATTTTTTTAAACGTGCAACCATTTACATATGGACAACGTAAAAATACAATGACTTTTTTGGCTTTTGAAACTATTGTTCTTTTCAATAGCACGAGTTTTTATTCGACAGGTTATAATTTTTAAAGGAAGTTTAAAACCATAAAAGATGCTTGTTACAATCAAAACCGGTAACACCGACAGGGCAATGAGAGAAAGAGAAAGAACAATAGAGGGGGGCTCAAAAACATTACGAGGCAAAATGCACGGCAAAAGGATGATTTATACACATGCAGATATTTCATTACCAGTAACATTTAAACATTTTTTTTTTAACTTGCGCATATGGGAATATTTTTTTAAACATTTTTTGTCTATAGTAGCCTACCCGTTTTCTAGATGCTGACCCCTGATAAGACCGGCCCTGGTTACATTTTCTTTCTTAGCATTTTGTTTTATGCTTTTTTTGCGCAAAACACATAAAAAATACGTAAATAGTGTTTATGTTAGCCTGCAATAAAACCGTGTCTTTTGCAGCAATGCGCTTTTAAGTCATTGAAAAATTGCTTTAACTCGTTGTTTCCGCTCTTGACAGACTATATGTTTTCAAATACGAACTGGTGTTTAAAAACGTTTACGGAAAGCGTTAGAGCCCGGCGTAAACAACACAAAAACCGGCAATGCCTACTTTTTAGCGTTAATTTTTTCTAAAAATTTTTTGATAGGTAAAAAAAAAGGCGGGTCAGGTTATTGCAACGTATTCTCACACTTATTGATGGTTTTAAACTATTCGATCATTCTTTTACACCCTCATTGCGATCAAGTTAGCAAAAAAGAGTGCAATATACACCGTTCGTCTCAAAAACGTCCTTATAGTTTGGGTAATGTTTGATTTTTCAAAAAAACAAAAAACCAGAAAAAAAAACCTCAAAATTTTATTTTGAAACTAAGACAACACAAAAATGTCTTACTGCATTTTTTGCTAGAAATGCATCTTTTTTCTAGTTTGCATCTTATATGACAGAGAACGTTTTAATTGTTACCTGTGCACATACTGTGCAAGTTGTGTTTTTATTGGGCAGGTAGAACAAAAGACCATGTAAAAATAACGCCACTGCGGTCGACGTGTAGACCTAATAAAATGAGAAAAGTAAGATGAACTTATATTTTTTAGATTTGCAAAGAAAAAAAATTTGTTTCTTATGATAAGAAGATAAAATAACATGATTTTTGCTATTTGATATTTTTTGGTAATATTTGCGCTTAACTTTTTATATGAAAGACTGCTTTTATATTTTTGTTTTTTACTGTTTATGTTTGATACTAATTCGTGTTTAAAAAAACTAACCATGTAAAATTACTTCATCACACAATAACCAACGTAAAACAAAGCTGTTTTTTATCTTCCCCTTTGACAATAACTTAAGTAATAAAGGTTGTAACTTTTACAAAAAATGACGCAAATAAAAAAAGATAAACATAAACAACGGACTTAATGAAGTAATAGAAAACAGTTAGTATTGAAGAATACGCAATAGAAAAAATCCGATATAAAACAAAAACTGCGTGGCCAAAAAAAGCCGCGTCTAAAAGGTCGATAAATGCTGGTAGACACGTATCCAGATCGTAAAATTATTACAAAGATAAGCCCTTTAACTTTTTTTTTTCAATAGAAGAGTTTCGAAACAAATTTTTTGCAGCAGAAGTAAAAAAATACTAAAATTTTGCTTAATTAGCAAAAACTCGTAATATATAATACCGCATAGGTCAATTATGCTTCGTGACTGAACGGTGGAAGCTTGAATTTTTTTTTGCGTGCAAATCGTGTTTTAGTATTTTTTTGTATTTTCAGTAAATAGATTGTTATACAAAAAATTATTATAAATCAAGGTTATTGATCTTAATCGTTTTAATGACGCATGTAAAAAGCTTTTGCTATATTAAAAATATTTTTTTGTAAATAAAGATGTAACACACGAACGGCATATGTAGTCTTTCCTTTAGTTTTATACGCTATAAAAGCATAAAAAAACTCGGAAAATCTTATCTGTATATATGCCAAACTAAGGAATTTTTGAAGTAAACTTGGAATTGCATATAATACAAGCAAAATACAATTTTTTAACGTTTCCTACAGTTTTTACTATTTTTGTTAGTTTAAAATTTTTAAGCGAAAAAAAATTTCAGAAAAATACATAAAATTTACACAAAATCGAACGATTTGCTTTTTCTGGTTTTATTTTGTTGTAAAAAATGAGTGATTTGAATGTAAAGGAAAATCTTCTTAGGTTGCATCAGGGATGAATTTATGGAATGACCAGCACTGAGGGATTGCGCATTGAAAACGTGTCTATAGGATCGCAAAAAAATAGAAAAAATAATGTATTTGTTTAATAAAAAAAAAGTGACATATGTTAGTAACCGCAAAAACAAAAAAAAGGACTACTTTATATAGAGATATAAAATAAATAGTTACGATAAGAACTTCTTGGCGAGTTTTTTGTTTTTTGCAATTTTTACGCAAATTTACTGTTTAACTGTAATTTTCTTTGAAGGATTCGAATGAGCCTATTTTTAAATATAAAAAGATTATAATTTATTATACTTATTACAGCATAAAACAACCCACACACATTTTTGCGCTAATGCTCTACTTTTTTATAGTATTATACATCTTTTTCTTTAATCTTAAGAATATAAATCAAAAAATAAAAAAAAAACACGAACAAAGTATGTTAACTGTTTTCTAAAACAGCATTGTGGCTATTTTACTTGTTTTAAATTACTTGTAACACAATTTTGCGTTTTCTTTTATAACATGATAAGCAATGAAAAAAATTATTTTTTAGTGCAAGCGATGCATACACAAACTACAATAGTTAGTAATTTTACTTATGCAAATAAAAACTTATACAAAAAAAATCTTTTTTGTTTTAGTTTGTTGTTTTTCAGGACTATAATACAACAAGTTATGTTTTTGTTTACATTCGCTTGACAATAAACTTTACCTGTATCCTAATAAGCCATAAAGAACAAAAAAATACAAGATTACGGCAAATATGGCAAAGGTTGTTTTTAATGACTACAAAGCGGAATTTTCCTAATAAAAAAATGCATTTAATGCATTTTTTTTAATTTCGTAATTTTTAATTTTTACTTTTTATAGTAGGAATTACGCTAAAAGTTTTTTACAAATAATGATTCTAGTTTGTAGCTAATAATATTACACTTAGCGTATAATCATTTTTTTTGTATTTTTAAATTTTAGTTATATTATATACAGCAATATAATAAAATTTTGCGGTGCATTTTGTTAGTTTTTGTAGAAAAAAACTAAAATTCGACTATGTGTAAATGTTTTAACAATTCTATAAGTACTTTATATTAATTTTTTGGCCAAATACTTGTTTTTTGTAGTTTTCACATTAAGCCCTGATTTTTTAGTCAAAGCATTTAATTTATATCTTTAAAAATTAACTGTGTTTACCTGTGCAAATTTACATAACTAAACAGACAAATATACTACTTATTTTAGAGCTACACTAAATAGGCTTATACGGTTAATTGAATAAAAGCAGTAAATACAAAGTAAAACCCATTTTTTTAATTAATACCACAAAAAAATAACAAAGTTCTGCAAGAGGCTGTAAAAAAGTGTCCCCGGGCTTACTAAACTGTAAATTTTCCCTGGAGAGCATATAGTTATATAAATTCGTATTATTTTACTGAATCACAGCTATTTGTACTACCCATTCAAACTTAATTATGCAAAGCAAAAATACATGCAGAAAACAAATTTTCAAAAAAGTCTTACTAGTTAGCAAACAAAAAATACAGTAAAACTTTTTTGCTTATCGAAAAAAAGCATCCATTTGCGTACACATATCGTTTTATTTTTGAATACATTAATACATGCTTGCACACACACGGTTAGATTTTTTAGACTTTTCTTTATACAAAGTTTAAAATTTTTGTGGTCTTTATAAAAATTTATAGATATGACTAAAAAATAGATAAAAAAAGCCAAACAAGTACAAATGTTTTTTTACAGCATATCTTAATTAAAAACGTCTTTTTTTTTCCTTCTAACAAACATTTTTTTTTGCTTTACAAACTTATCGAAGCTTTCCCAATATATTTTTCTTTGGCTGTTGATACTTAAGCAATTACTATACGAAAAATAAATAAATAACTACGCAGAAAAAAAAGCTCTATAGATGACAAATCACAAGAAAAACACATATAAAAGATGTAAGCTTTCATTAATGAACGCGTACGATGCCAAAAGTATTAAATTTATACAGACGCATCTATATAAGACAGCTTAGATATGCTTTGGGCATAAAATTTTTAGTTCTACATTACAAATAAAATAAAAAGTATAAATTTTTTACTCAAATATACGCAGTTTTTGTTCGATGATTACGTTTTGCTGTTATTTTGTCAGTAATACTTGTGCGTCAGCACTTGTGGGTTTAAATAACTTTTTTTTTGTGTTTTTTACAGCAAGACTAAATTTGTAAATTTTTTAAAGATAATACGTTGATAAAGCTTGTAAGAAATTACATCAAGAAAAACTTTAAAATACGAATAAACTACATTTTCAACAATTTTTGTTATAGTTTGCGGTTTAACGTTATTTATATGAGCACGTTTACCGTGATATTTTTTTTTCTGTGTATCTGCAAACATTTCTTTAACCTATGTATATTAATTGTTTGTTTATACTACAGAGTCTAAAACAGCAAAGTAATATGTACGAATGCATACAAAAACACTTTGTTGCGACAACCAGATTGCTTTTTTGCACAAATCACAGGTTTAACAGGCATATCCGTTGACTGCTTATACAACAAAAGCTCTTCGCTGTAAAAACGAATATAATTTTGCTGTAACAATTAAACAAAAATTTTAATATTTGTAGTAGAAAAGTGACTACAAATAATGTTTATTTGTGGCAAAATAGATTTTCAATAAACTGCATGTATGGTAAAAAGAAATGATTTTGTGTTTACATATGTGCGTATCATTTTGATTACAATATAAAATACTTAAGCCTTGTAAAAAAAAATTGACATTTAGATTTTGGATGAAGTGTTCATTTGATTATATAGTTTTATATTACACATACGCAAATATAATAGATAAGAAAGCTTTGGGTGGCAGATAATCATAACAAAGAAACCACAATGTATATCTTCTTGTATATAAACACATGTATATGCATTTTAGATTTTTTAAAACTACTTTATTGTAATTGTAATATAATTATAAAATTTAAACACCGAAAATTGTTTAAAAAGGAATTAGGGTGTTGGGCAAAAGCATTTTGTTGGTAAGCTTGCGCATGATATACAATTCTAATCAGCAATATACAAAAAAAGCTGAAAAAATAACAAAAAATTACTAAGGAAAAACAAGGCATAGATTTATATACCTACAGAAAAGGGCCTAAAAAAAGGTCACCAACAAAGTGCACGTTTTGTACAAAAAAAAAACGATGGTGTTGTCAAGAAATTTGTAAAAAAAATTGCAGAAACTCTATTATCGAAAATATTATACTAAAAAGACCCACAACACAAAACATACATTATTTACAATTAAAAAAAGTGATAAAAAAAGTTTACTAAAATATGTCTGGGGTATGTTACCGGCTGTAGAAAAAAGTAAATAGAAGTTGTGCAAAGTAACAACATCGATTTTACAGTAAACATTTTAAATGTTTTTACCGATATTGCAATACAGGAACCGGCTGTATGAAATAGACAGTTTTATAAATTTTGACAACCAGATATTGTTAGTATATACTTTAAAACCGCATTCTTATTTTTTCGAAGAAAATTTTAACAAAAATTGTGGAAAAAACGTAAAAAGGATATCTTATGTTGACATTCAACATTTTACTGATTGAGTTATTTATTTTATCTATTAAAACAGGATTTCTTATATGATTTCTATATCACTTTTTTGTAGAAACTACATCTTCTTCTATCATACGCAAAGCTCAAACTAGTTAAAATACAACATTAGTGCAGACGTTTGCTATCCCAGTTGCAAAAAAAATTTCCCCGATGCAATATTTTGTTTTTTTGGCGTAGTCAAATTTTGCTACACTACATCAAAAAAACACATAGATGTCATTTCTATCGAAGTTTTATAAAATACTAAAGAAAAATATGTTTATAGAAGATTTGGATAAACATCAGCATTTTTTTTAACAAAATTATATGCATATCTGATTTATCTTTCTCTTAAATTATCAGGTTTGTTTTACACATCAAAAATAGTTTCTTGATGTTTTTTTCTGTAAAGCACTTTTGACTTGAACATATTTATCAAAAAAGCTAGTATACCGACTGTTTATTATGCCCGTACAGCTATGCATATATAGCATTATTTATCATGGAGTTTTCTGAATCTAGTAAAAAATATAAACTTCCTGCATATTTTGCTTCTAACCTGTCAGACACAAACACAAAATTCATGTCATACGACGCTTGCATAGGCTTAAGTTTGTATGATATCTTACACTTTATTAGATGATTTTATTAAAAAAAAGCATATTTTTTAAAAAGTAAAAATAGACAAAAAACAACAAATAGTTTTTAACGTGTGTCTAATAATATTGTACTTTTACAACTTTTGTTTGTGTTTCTTTAAGTAGCAATAAATTTTGTTCTAAGAAGATCGGAACCTATCTAAAAGCTACACAAAACCCATAAAAACAACTAAAAAATATCTTTCGAACAACCAGTCTGTACATATTTTTTTTACGTCTTAAACAAAATTGTTGCTGATCAAATGCTACTTTACTCCTGTGTATTGGTATTTATTAACGTTTTGTCCTTGTGACAGTGACTTCCTTGATACAACAGTTATGTATGTTATGCAAGCACAGTTAAACAATATGAAGCAGTGGTATTCTTTTTTTTCTACCATGAAAAGATACCGCTATAGTCAAGTTGAACATTTTTTACGTAGAAATAAAACACTCGACTCTACTTAATTACAAACCGTTTTGTTGCTTGTGTGGTTTCGTTAAGATTCTCTTTGCACATTCTAGAGCCTAAAGAAAATCTGGGATACAGAGCTTTTTTAAAGCAAAAGAAACAAAAAAATCATTCAACAAATCGATACATCTTAAAGAGTAAAAAAGGCGTTTAAATTGGAAGTTAAAGGGTTTAACAATAGGAATTTTTTTGGAAAAAAAATTCGTTTTCTAGTTTTAACCACTATAATACAAAATTATTTATTTTAAGCCTTAAAAATAGCAATATCAGATAAATAAATTTTTTACAACAAACGGGTACTAAATAGAAGTAATTGGTTTGTATTTTGTGCAAAAAAAGTATACTTATATTCAAGTGAAAAATACTAACCGTTTTGCAAAAGTTTAAGCAGCGATGCTGGTATTGCATATAGTTTTAATTACAGATGTCCTGTAAAATGCTCTGTCAACAAGTTTAGAAATGCTTTTTTTACCGAAAAGTAAATAAACATTTGTCGAGATTTAGCATTTTATTTGTTTTTAAAGTGTTTTCGTAGAATGGTCTGCTACTGCTAAACACAGTATTATGTTTTCCAACGCAATCACGGTATATTTCTAATACATGACGTATGTTAATAGAGTATAAAATACTATTTTTCGTATACAATTATTTTTTTTTGTAGCGCTGTAAATATGGATCACGTCTTTAATACGTGTATATATGCAGTGGCGTAACCAAGGGGCAAAGTGGGCAAATGCCGCACCCCCCTAGAAAAACTCACGCCTGATTTAAGAAGAGGTCCTTTTTCATTCGCGTATTAAACCCCCGAAAATCATACTTTGTAAAATCTGTATTTTTAAAAGGTTTTTGAATGGTATTCATAACATAAAACATATTTTTTGTTGATTTTGCATATTTTTTGTTGCCCTATCACAAAACAATCCTGGTTACGCCCCTGTATATATGTAAAGTTTTTAATTTAGTGTCCATTACTAGTCGTAATTTTTTTTTTGGACAAAAAAAATGAAGTAAAAAATTGGCAGTTTATAAAAAACGGGTGCCGATTTTTTACGGGCTCTCAAAATTATATAAAAAACTTTTCATATTTATTCTAAATGGCAGGTATTTGTATAGAAAAATTATAAAAATACATTTTGCTACATATTTGTATACATTCTTACTTTACGTGTAGAATTATATGGTAAAATATTTAAGTACTGCCATAAGATGTAGCAAAGAAACCAAATGATACTGAATAGTTCGTTATTTTGTCATTTGGATTGTACAATATTTAAACAAGCCTTTAAACATATAAACACCCTTAAAAAAAGTATATAAAAACATTTTCGTTATCTAAAACCTTGGCAAATATACAATTCTCATGTTTTTACATGCCGATTCTGCATTTTTCGAAAATTGCTTATTTGTTAATAATTGTTATTTGTCTTGAAAGTCGCGCTGCCGGGCTACATTTTATTACTGATGTATTGCCATAAAATACAAAAACATAACAATTTAATAGTTCGAGACCGTAGTCAGTCATTTTTGTATTCACCATACACAGTTCTATATGGTAAAAAGATTTGTATGTTTATTTATAGTGAAGGTATGACTTAGCAACTTTTAATCACGTATTTTTGTTTTAATAATGGAAGTTTTTTATATTATGTTACCTGTTTTTCTTTGTTCGGGTACACATCTCTTTTAATATATAAGAAGATTACTTTGACCACATAATAAACAACATTTTATCTCATAATGCAAAATCAGATCAACAGTAATCTGACACTAAATTGACGATAGTATGTAATTCTTTATCTTAGAGTTACGGTTCTTTATAACACAATTACAACTCTTACAACTCTTATAGGCATAGTGAACCAAATTTCCTAAATTATGATATTTTTAAAAAAATGCGTTATAATTCGTGTTTCCTCCTTAAATTAGGTTCTTTTATAAATTTGACACATTTTTTCTTTTTTAAAAATTTTAACCTGCTATAAATAGTCTTATATATAATTATAAACTGCTAGTAAAATGTAAAATGTAATTTTGTATAGTTTCATGTCATTGTAAACCAATATACATGTAAAAGAGTGCATTTTAACCAAATTGTAGACTTCATAGCCTTGATTAAACTTTTTGGTCTTTGTTGCCTATACTGCACACAATTTTATTTATGGTTTCAAGAGTTAATCATTAGTGCGCGCTACCTGCGTAATAAAATACATATAATCACAAAACTTTTAATTGATACAATTTTTGTAATACAGTGATTTTAGTACCACAAAACATTTTTTTTTTTGCAAATAGAAAAAATATTGACTTTTTAATTTCCTAAAAAATATAAAAAAATCCAATGTTTTTTTATATGTGATTTGCGTTGGAAAGGTCAAAAAAATATTTTTTTGTAATATAGATGCGTTTAAAAAATACATTCTTGCTTGTAAGCGCCAAAAGTAGCATTACGTATCGAGTGCGCGCTGCGCGCGATCTAATCTGATATTTTTAGTACTTCGTGATTTTATGATTTTTTTTATCAAGTGTTGCATTTTTTTGCTTATAATTTACATGTTTTGTAATTAATTGTTAAAAATCAAGACAGAATTTTTTTTAAAAAAAACGATGGTTTTTGCTGTCTGTAGTTTATTAAACAGTTGACAAATATGTCCACCCTTTTTTGTGCAAAATTTTACCTACTGCACAAGAAACAACAATTTACATGTCAAATTGTGTACGGTCAGACAAAATTCGACTTTCAGTAGTTGGTCGGCTAGACACATGCTGTTATGCGACTATTGTTTGGCGGGATTTTATTTATACTAAAAAGTAGATATTTGATGTGCCTCAGAAATGAGTTAAAACATCTTTTACGTACTGGCTTTTAATAAATGAACCAAATTGCAAACAAAAAATATTTATTACAAGTCTATGTAAGCGCTGCAGACACCTTTAAGTATAACTGTTTATATTTTACACACCTTTTTTTTGTTACAATAGGCTAATACCTTAGTTTTTGACCATTTTACTATAAGAAAAACTCCAGTGGAGCACGGATCAGGTTTTTCTTAGTTCGACAGGTCGTATACAGGCTGTACAAGGACTCATATTTTTACTATAAGAGAAAGATGACTTAAAAAAATAAACTTAGTGTGTAAGAAAAACACAAAGCGTTTTTTGTAACAACGACAGTGCCATTGCCAAATTTATTCTCTGTATAATGTTATATAGTCGAAAATGATATAAAAGAAGCGAATTGTATAACATACAAACTATATTGTGTTTCTAATACAGAGTAAAAAGTCTTCATAAATGTAAATGCAACCATAAAAAAAGAAAATTTCTTAGAGATGTAGGACTATAACTGCGTCAAAAGAAACTGGAATTCTAGGATGCAATGATGCTTTACGAGCTTTTTTGCTATAAACGGGAAAAGAGATATTTTGTAAAAGTCGTACTTAAAGTTGAATCCGTTAACTTACGGATTTTTGTATTTTTGTAGCATTTGCACTTTAAAGATTCCGTAACACGATTTTTTTGCTATCATACATGCGACTGTATTTATATACACACGGCGAACTCGCTTATCATGCAATTAAAGACAAGGCAAACATCAAGTGGCAACAAAAGTCTAGTTTTTTGACTTTTAACAATACACGGTTATTTTACAAAACCCTTTGCAACGCTAAATTGTTACGTTTGGTATATAAAATAGATAATAACACATAGATTTGCATATGTTTTTTATTTCTCCGTTTAGGTTTAAATGTATAATACAAAAGCGTATGAAGTAAACGATACTATGTCTAAGCGACTGTTATACTAGCACTTTTTTGTGCCAGCAGTTGTGTCTCTGTTAAATAACATTACATGCAAACTATACAAACAGCGCGCCATTTACCTTTTTTATCTAATTTTGCGCGCAAAACAAAAGAACGAGCGATTTTGAGCCGTTGTTGCGCTTTTAATTTGTATAGAGATTTTTGGTAACGATCCTTGGGCAAGATTATTTTAAGGATAAACACCTTGTAAACATGTGTTTGATAGCAGAATAAATTGCTAAAAAGAAAAATATAAGTAAATAAATACGTAATATTTACAATGCTTTTTACTCGAAAGACAGTACATACGGCGCAGCCGGCGTATCCAACTTAAGATATAAAAATGCATCTTTCAGCTTATTGTATTTCGTTTATCCGACCAAAAATTTCTTATTTTAATTATATTAAATCGTAAAAAAACCACAAAAATTTGATTCGTTATTAAGCATAAGGATTTTGCATTTAAGACTTTGTAAAGGCATGACCAGAAACATGGTGTTTTATGTCGTTTGATCCTACTGCACATTTTTATAGCAAACAGTTTTGCTAAAAAAGATGTCTTGTTGTTTTTATACTTGAGTAAAGTGTGATGCAATTATAAAAGCTTTACGCGTAGAACTTTTTCTATAAAACGCATGATAAAAAAAGTACCAAAAAATAAGTATCTTTTTAATCATTTTTATACACAGTTTTAAAAAGGAGTTATAAAAAAAATAGTTTAATTAATCTTATATCAATTTGCTTCGATATACACCATTTCATGCATAGATAAAAAACCGTAAAGTAAGAACATTTTGTTGTATAGTATACTGTTATCAAGTATACTTTGAGATTGTATAGTGGATAATCATCAAAGCTGGATAAGCGTTTTTGTACCCTGACTCTTACGCCGAAAACTTTTTTGAACATTAAAAAAAAATGATTTATTTAGACTTGGACTCTGACAGAATATCTACTGTAAAAAGAAAAAATACTATGCGTTGCTTTGCTAGTTTTTATTACTTTAATTGTATGTTACAAATTCGGTTTATAACTTTTAGATTAAAAACAATGCTTAATCCATAAAAAAACAGTTACATTTCTTTTTAATGATGAATTACACGTTAAAATATGCATCAAATGCATTTTATACAATCATGAGCTTTTAAATGTATATTTTTGTTTGTTGCTAAAAAACCAAAAACTAGTTTTTTTAGCCTTGAGTCTAGGGTGTCCAATTAACCGGGTTTTTTCTGTTTTAGGTTGATCGGTTACATAATAAAAAAATCCGAATAAACCGGTTACCCGGTTATAAAATAATGTTAAAAACGGCATGGAGATTTTTGCTCTTAGCTCTGAAAAACAAAAGACAAAAGACACAATTTTTTATGAAAAAAATTAAATTTTTTCTAATTTGTTATTACGAACATGATTTGTTTTTGCCTGTGTACAAAAAATTAATTTACCGTCTACGCTTTTAATTTAGTACTTTATGAACATATACAATCATTTAAAAAAAGAAAGCAAAGTTAAACACTAGTTTTAACTTTACCTGCCTCTCATAATGATGCCAACTTCGGCGTGAGTTTTTTCCGATTTTTTTTAACACAATGTATAGTAATTACTTTTATCTGAGACTTTTATGTGCATTAAATCCAGTTTCTTAGAAGCTCTAAAAATATTTTTGTAAAACAAAAAAAATATAAATATCTATCGGTATAGATTTAAAATTATAAACTAAAGCAAGCAGAGATACCCAAGAATACTTTTTCGTGCTATTGTCGTAACAAAAACAGCGTATATACCAATTATATATACAAAAATTTTTCATATACATGCTATGGTTGCAGTATTCACTGCCTGAAATTGATAGAAAAACTCTAAATCTATCTAAATTCTGCCTTAATTGTACACCGTTCAATTATGAATAGAGACAAGATAGTAATCGTTATTTTCTGCACAATTTTGTAGTAAAAAAAATTTAAACAATATAGATTAATAACAATTTTTACTGGATTTAATTTTTTCGGTTTACCCGGTTTTAACCGGTTAACCGAAAGGTCAAAAAAAGTACCGGTCAACCACCAACCTGGTTAATCGGCATTGGATACTCTACTTGAGTCATAATTTTCATAGTCAAAAGTTCAATTTTAAAGACTTCGACTATAAATCCAAAAATTTATTGTCTGCCTAAAAAAACCACGACTGTAATCCGGACACAGACTTTGACTCCGCAGCCTTACGCAAAAGTATATGCCAATGTATTTTTTGTGCAAAGGTTCTAGCTTTTTTACGTTTGGTTGCTCTTATTACTTAATCTTTACATTTGACCCAAAAAAAAACAAAACCAAAGGTAATAAAAACTGAGTAAGTTTTTTATGTATAATTATAATGCAAAAACGTTCGGAAAAGGCGTTTTAACAAAACTAAGATGGTAAAGTAGTTAGCTTAACCCATTGTTATTTGTTAACTAGTTGTTGTCTTTACGACAACAAAAATGCTTTAAAAAGACAAAACAACATTATTTCTTGCAAAAAAACAGCAGATAGAATTTTTTTTTAATAGTGTGTGTTCAGCACAGAACCGTCAATATTGTTTACACATACATATCAAGGCTCGTTAGTGTTTTTATTTAGTCTGAACCTAAATTCCAAAGGAAACGAGCGAAAAAAAGCAGCCTTGTGCTACAAATAGCACAAAGTGTTTTATCATTAAAAAAAGTCAATATTATATGCATGCGTTTTAAAGCAATGTTTTGTATATAGTTGATATGAAAAATATAAAAGAAAGCAAGCGAAATAAAGTGTAGTATCTTAATAGTTTTATAACTGGTTTGAAAAAAAGTAAAGTAAACGCGTAATCTGCCGACAGTAACAAACAAGCTTGCATTCCTGTATATGCGCACGGCATGAACTACGTGATCTGCGTGTTTATACTAAATAAATTGTAATAAGGTTTGTAGATTACAATAAAAATGCAACTGAAAAAAAATTGTGAATTGGTTTTTTTTTTTTTATTTTTATATGATATATATTGCGCAAAAGTTACGTCTCGTGTAAAGAATATACGGGATTTTTTTGATACTGTTTAATAAATGTGTAGCTTTTTCTACCACATTTTATTCAATCAACATAAAAAAGTAAAAAATGACTGTGTACTTTTGCTAAGCACTGTGACGCACTTGTGCTTTTAACGCCGCGAATCGAATTAACACTGCATAGAATTATATAATGCAAATTTTAGTTCGATTTTAATATAGTTTCCTTGCTATTGAAGGCCTAAAAAACGTTGCTTTTTTTTGCATAAAAGAATAAAGAGTAAAGACAAACTAAAATTAGAGTTAATTATAAAAACCCCTATATAAAAAAGGCAAAAACTATATAAAAAACGTGCATTGAAATTTGTAAATATTTTTCACTGGCACAATGAATTCGTTTTCGTTAAAAAAAACCAAAAAAAACCAAAAAACTGTACTGCCGTGTACAATTTGAACCAAAGTAATTGCCTTCATAGTTTTTAAATATATATCACGAGTCGATTTAGTTTTTATCTTAAGAAAAAATTTTTCAAATGATACATTAACCAATTTTTCTCTTTTTTATAACTTTTTGTACAAAAACTTGTGTAATCGCTAAAAAAAGATGCGTTTTTTTTCGAAAAATCTCGCATTCCGGTTTTTTTGCCTTAAACACTATAAGACGAAAAAAATAAATGATCTAAGTTATATTACTTATACAAAAACATTTATCTAGATAGAAGATAGCTATATTTCTTGTTTCGCTTTTTTACAAGCTTATCAAATTCTGTTATATATAAAAACGTTTACAGCAACGACAAGATATAATCCAGCCAAAGAAGACAACATTAAAAAAGCATACTTAAACTGCAATATAGAAACCTCGTGCATGATGTTGCTGTTTACCAAATCGACAAACCGGATTTTCTTTTGTTGACAATTTTGTAATTCCCTAATAGAAAAATATTTTTGGATAGAAAAATAATAATTTAAGTTTAGTAAAACTGATAAACTGTACAAAACGCAATTTTGTCGTATATTGGACTGTTTAAGATAGCATTTTTGTTTGCATCGCGTTGCTTAGCGGTTCATGACCTAAGCCGCGCGGTGATTGCACATATTGAGCAGAAAAAACACAAAACACGTCTATTCAATACTTTCAACGCCTAGACAATGCACATTACACATTTTTTAGCAAAACCGAAGTTTAGAATCACCCTTGCTTCGTTTTGAATACTGGCAATCTTTTTTATAACTCTTGTAGATGTACTTTCAAGTAAAAAAAATGTTGCATACTTGCAACACATAGTAAATGTATTAATCTGTTATTTATTGCTGTACTTCATGTTCATATTTTTTGTTTTCTCGTCATTAAGATATATTTAATAAGTTTTTTATAATTCTAGCTTTTTTTTCTTTGTTGTGTAAAAGCAAAAAATATACGTAAAGAAAAAAGTGATTTTTAGGAATATCTAGCACATCCTAGTTCAATTTCATGTTCAATAATTTACGGTGTTAAAAGATTCCTTAAAAATGATATGATATTCAAATTTGTTCAATAAAATTCGTGGTCTTGTACAGTATAGATGTTTGAAAAGTTTTATGATTGATACATAAATACATAAATACATTAATATATAACATCATCATTATTTTGTGTTCAGCATGCTAAGTGTATGACTTTAAATGCTCGAACACGCAACTTGCGTGTTTTTATGTTTATATGTGGTCATCTGCTTATAAATATCAAATTGTCCCTGAAAAAAACATATCTCAATTGTAACATTTTAGACACGAACACAAGAAGCTATGCTTCTTTTTTTATTTCAGAATATCTCAGTATAATATAATCCATTGCAAAAAAGAAAACACACATAAAAAATATTTGTAGCAATTGTTGTCATATAAACTACGCAATGCACTTAACTTAAATGTTTTTTTTATACATCAGAGGCGTTAAAAGCAAACTTAAGTTGTTTTCAAAAATATAAATACACTACAAGCAATTATTGTCGTGTTTACAAGTGGTACACTTTTGAAAAAAACACTTTTTGATACAACATCATAAAAACAACGTATCTATTACCTCTAAAGGGGTTTTTTTCTTAGCAACCGTCTCGTTTGCATGATCTGTATAAAGTGTATCTAACGATGTAAAAGAAAAAACTAGGTAATGCTGCTTCATGTGTCAATTTAATAAAGTTTTGGTCCTTATTTTGTTTTTACGATACAATGTAATTTATCATTTGATTGACCAAAAAACATTTTTGTTTAATGTAAAGTAAAAATTTGCGTATTTTCGTTTATTAGTTTTTATACCTTTGCAAATAAGAGCTTTTTTAAGGTAAACCTGCAGATTTTTCTTACTTTTAAAGCATTTTTTTTATGTCTGCCGGGGTTTTTACCATGTCTGTTTCTTAGTGAGCCTGTGTTTGCTATATGCAACGTTAATTCTAAGAGTATTTAATTCGCATTTTGTGTGCAATACGTGATAACTACTTGAAGGTGTTCTTTATGCTTTACTTTTTTGTATTGATTTTATAAACGATACTTGCATATCAAACAGCTGCCTTTTAAAGCTTAGAAAACCGTCAAAACATTCATTTTAATCATTTATAATATTTGTTTTTGCAATAATTATATTAAATGTAATATCACTCATAAAAGTTTGCACAATGAATTTATTATTTTTATGTCATTAATACTAAAAATACACTCATATTAAAAAGCAAAAAGCAGAGTTTTGCAAGAAACATCGTTTGCGCACAAACTGTGTCTATAAACACGTATCATGATTTTTGCTCAAATATATACTTTGTGGCCTGAAATTGCACTTGCTTACATAACAATATATGTCTTTATAATATTGGCACTAGTATGACATCTAATTGGTACATTTTATTGGTATTCCATATTGTAACCAACTTGATATTTTTTGTTATGCACACAACATACTTGCATTTTTTCGCTAAGCAACAAACATTAGTTACACATAT